>MPUH01000076.1:0-117555 GCA_001970955.1 Stentor coeruleus | reverse complement strand
ATGCCAATGCTTATAATCGTATTGATAGCTCAAGCTCTAGGTTGCACTTTTACAAGATCATATGATTTGAAATTCTATATTACAAGCTTAATTGACGACCTTGTGACTTCAACTACATCATTTGACCCATTAGTTTGTGCTGGAAAAGCTGCAGTATATGGAGTAAAAACATCAGCAACTGCACCTGTAACTACACCTAATTTAAGATTTATATGGGATGTTGCTTCAGCTACTTCTTTATATACATGTACTATGACAAAGTCTTTTTTTGTAACAGGTCGAGTAACAGCTGCGACTATGGATATTTTTGGTGATGATCTAGTTCTTGTGAAAATAAATGATGTTTTAGTTACAGAAATATCAACAACAGCTGCATATACTATGCAAAGTAACAAAAATGTAATGTCTTATATTAAGCTTGGTTTGAATACACTTTATATTGAAGACAAGAATACTTTAGGTTCTGCCTTTTTTAGTTATAGGATAACTATATGGACTCAGCTATTTTAGTTAATTTATTAGGAAATTATCAAATTTTATATGAATTGAATTTGAGTGATGAATGCGTTTTTATTAGTTGGTGCTTGATGAAGAAACTGATTGATATTTTTTTTTGGAATTAAATTTATTGAGGTTTGGATAATGGATTTTTTTACTTTTTATACTTAGAGAAGTAGGCTGACTTATACAGAAAACTAAATAAATTTATAAATACTAAAATAGTATAGGGATATGCTTTGCTAAAAGAACTAAAAAATAAAGTTTATTCTTAAGAGTCAGAGAAAATAAAGACAATAATATATCTAACTCAATATCTAAAAACTCAAGATGCAAACATTATGATAAATATATAAAACCTTGTGCACAGAATTAAATAAACCAATAATAACACACAAACCTATAATTGTTTGCAAAAAATATTATATAATCAATTATTGTTTCCTGATATTTTTCTAGGCTCTTTAAAATAAATATAGTTTTCTTAGCTCTCATATAATTTATTCATCAGCATTTGTATTTTTTAACATATATTATCAATCTTTTTATTCTTCTTTATTAGATTCCTATATAATTATTTTTTTATATGCTGAATTTTATATAATCCAAATAGCTTAGATTCATTTTTAAGCTAAATATAGATATACAACAGTTATTTGCATATTATTACCTCTTCAAAAAGTTATTCTATTCATTTTCTTCAATAATAAGTAAAGCATAGAGCCTTTAATCTATCACTAAATTCAATTTTATGGTAAAATCAATTGATATTTTATATTTCAATAAGTCTAAACCAAATTCTTCCACCTTTATCGCTATTGTAAGCTAAATACCATAGTTATCAGTATGCCTATTATATAGTTTCATTCGGCAAATTTTAAATCATCAACAATATCAAGTAATATAATTTAAGCTTTCCTTATTCATCGTTCTATATATTTAAAGCGAAATTTTTTTTTTAGATTTTATCCCGAAGTTATTTTTATTCTTTTGCATGGGCGCTTTTGGATAATGGGTCATTTAAAAGGAAAACTATAATTCCACTTTATTTTTATATAATTTATAGTAATATTCAGTAAAAATAGTTAAATAAGTCTAAATTTTGTCAATCCCATAATTTTTTGAAGATGTAAAAATAAATGTCGCACTCTAGTTCTATTCAATATACATACCAAAGTTTTACAATTGAAACTGACCTAGAGTTATCTTTGAAAAATAAAACAACAAAAACAATATCTACCACTAATCAAAAGCAGTCAAATGAATCCAGCATCTCTGACTTGCCAAATGAAAAATATGAAGCAATATCTATTAATAATCATGATCTACCAACTGAAGCCAACTTTAAGTTTGACTTTTTCTTTCAAAATGAAGAATATAAAGCAGCAATACCTACTGATCAAAAAATATCATTCGAAGAAAGCATTGAATTTAGCTTATCGAATGAAATACTAATCAATGATAAAAAAATACCAATCAAAGACGATTTAGATTTTACCTTGCTAAATGAAATACATAAAGTAATGCCTATAACTGATCAAAAGCAACAAATCGAAAATGATTCTAGCTTTTCTTTAGAAAATGAAGAACACAAAGGATTGTCTGTAAATAATCGAAAAGTATTAGTTGAAGATAACTTCAACTTTGCTTTACCAACTGAAGCATATAAATCAATAATTATTACTGATCAAAAGCTATCAACTGAAGCTAATTTTAGCTTTAACTTTTTGAATGAAGAGGATAAATCAATATCTATCACTAATAAAAAACTATTAACTGAAGACAACTCTACCTTTTTGAATGAAGAATATAAACCAAACTATTTTAATAATTCAAAGATATCAATTGATACTAGTTTTAATTTTGAATTTCTAAATGATATATATAATTTTAAACCTATAGAATTTCAAAAACAATTAATTGAAGCTAATTTTGATATGATCAGTGAGCTAAATATAAAGCAACTTCTCTATAATATTTATTTAAAATACAAGCAATATTCAGTTTTACAATTGAATAATTCTATTTTTGATAATATGATTGAACTTGCAATTAAATTAAAACTAAATAATAGGAAAATTTTAGAAATACTAAAATTTATTTATTCTAGTATTGAGTTGAAAGCTAATTCGATAGATATTTACAATGCATATGATTCATTTTATTGTGAAGGAAGGAGTTTAGGTATGGATTTTTATGAGGAAGAAATAGATGGAGTAATCAAAAGACTAGAACTATTTTTATTTTTTAAAAGTGAGATTGTTGAAGGAGATTTATTAAAAGATATCATATATGAAATTTTGAATTGTATTCAAAAATCAAAAGAATTGAGGAATGATAGGTTTGGTAAATCATCATATGATTTTTTTACGAATTATATTTTTGATGATATTTTTGATGATGATGTAATTTCTAGCGTAAAAACAAATGATTTATCAAAGTTTGTTCGTGCACTTATTAAAATTTTAAAGGAGTCAAAGAAATTTTAGTCATTTAATAAAAATAACTAATAAGTATTCTTTTAGTAGGAAATAATGAGTTGATTGTATTTTAATTTGCATATAAAATGCTTTAGACTTTTTACAAGTTTTTTTGATATAAAAGATATAAATTTTATAGAAGGTGTGATGCTTATAATAGAAATGCATAATTTTTTAAAACCAATTTCAAATCATTTCTAAAAATCCACCACTAAAACTTTGCTTAATTTTATAAATGCCCCTTTTATCCCATATCACTATTTATAAAACTCTATTATAGATAATATATATTACTTAATAAACTCAACTACATTGATTTTTATAATATCAGTTTATATCTATAGTANCTATTATAGATAATATATATTACTTAATAAACTCAACTACATTGATTTTTATAATATCAGTTTATATCTATAGTATTTTATCAGGACCTGCTCTATATAACTCATCTAATTTCATATAATATTTACTATCAAAAATAATATCCTTAAACTAAACTGTTTATTTCATCCACTTCCTACATTATAACATATAAAATCCTATACCAAAAATATCCTAATAATAATTAGTAATGTCCCAATACATCAAGGATTATTACTCAAGGACCATTTTAGTGACAAATGATATCGAAGAAGTGAAATCCAGAGCTGATGAGCTTGTAAAGAAATGCTTAGATAAAGATAAGCGTTTTATAGACCCTGATTTCGGACCTAATTCCAAAGACCCTAAAGGTGAGCTTGCTATATTTTATCCTCCAGATGAAGCTGTATCTATGCAAGGAGACTCTTCAGTTGGTCAATACAACAATGTAGCTGGTTTAACCATGGATATGATTTCTTGGCTTAGACCTAAAGACTTTTGTAAAGACCCCAAAAAATGCGCTTTTGTCACTGAGGAAGACAGTGATGACGAAGGACAAAAAAGTCGTGGAGCCAAACCTAAAGTTAAAAAAGCTCAAGGAGGAGCTTCATCACTTGATGTTATGCAAGGAAATCTTGGTGATTGTTGGTTTATATCTGCTATGGCACTTATTGCAATCAGAGATGATCTTTTTAATCAAATCACATGTAATGGTGTATTCAAATCATATGAAAGCAAAGGACTTTATGTTTTCAAAATGTTTAAAAACTGTCGTGCACATTATGTTATTATTGACGACCGCATACCTTGCTTAGAAAGAGCACGTGGAGATCATTTCCCAGCTTTTGCTCGATGTAGGAATCCGAATGAGTTTTGGGTGTCGATGTTTGAAAAAGCATATGCTAAGCTTAATATCAGATATATAAACTTGACAAGTGGTTTTATAGATGAAGCATTACAAGATTTAACTGGTTTAGCACCTGAAATGTTAAGATTTACTCCTTCAGTTGATGTTGATGAGTTTTGGGACAACCTTAAGGATTTGGTTTATACAAATTCTCTAATTGGTGCATCATTGAATTTTTTAGGTAGAAGAGATTATCCTGAAGATGAGAAAAAAGAACTGCAAAGAGAAGCTAAAATGTGTGGGATTCAATATGGACATGCATATGGGATTTTAGATGTTAGGGAAATCAAAGTTGATGGAGAAAACTATAGGCTTTTAAGGGTAAAAAATCCTTGGGGAAAAGAAAACAACTTGGAATGGAATGGCTCGTGGGGAGACAACGACCCAAGATGGACTCCAGAAATGAAAAAACGTTATAATGATGCTGGTATGCAAATACCTTCAAAACTTGACAAAGAGGAACTTGTGCATAAATTTGGAAAAAACGACAATATTTTTATAATGCAAATTGATGACTTTGTTAAGTATTTTAACACTCTTATGACTGTGCGTGATTTTCCTGATGAATGGAGTGGGATAAGATATTTTACTAGATGGAACCCTAGCTATGGTTTACCACCAAAATCAAAAAGTTGGGCTAATAATCCAGGATTTGCTTTTGAGTTACAGAAAAAAACAGAAGTTTCTATAAGATTACAACAACCGGATCCTAGATGTTATGCTGATGCTAGACCTCCAATGAAAAAGCTAGTTTTGATGTTTTTGGTTTTTAAGAAAGATGGAGGAGGGCCTGTCATTTTTAATAATACTAATATTGTCCTTCAATCAGCTGCTGCTGACTCTAGATCAGTATCAGCAGAAGGAGATCTTAATCCTGGTACTTATTTAGTCCATGTTTTTACAATTGCTGAAGGGGTATTTTCTGACTGTTACTTGTCGATATATTTTAATTGTAAAAAAACTGAAATAAACTTTGAAGACAAGTCCTGGGAAATTATTCTTGAAGAAGAGGAAGAAGAAGAAAAAAAAACTAGAAGACCAAAATCTCAAGCAAGAATGAAATCTATTGGGAAAAAAGTTGAAGCGAAACTTGATGAAACTCAAGAAATACAAGTAGAAACTGAAGATACCAAAGACAATTTAGAAGTTGTAATAAAAGACCATGCAGCTTTAGAATTAGAATGCGAAGTGACTATGTGTAATTTATTTGGGCTGAACTTTAATGACTATAAAAACTTCCAAAATTTGCCTAAAGATAAACAAGTACTAATGGCTGATGGGTATTCAGCACCTATTGGTGTAGTTGATTTAAATGATTATTGTTTAGGTGTTCGTGGGGTATCAAGTTTGATAAGTGTTATAACAGACACAAAAGAATTAAGAGTATTAGGTTTAAAAAACAACCAAATCAATGATCAGGTCATCCTTGAACTTACAAGAAAATTAGGTAAATTTAAAAGCCTTGAAGAAATAGATGTGTCTCAAAACCCTGAGATTACTGATCGTGGTGCTGCAGCTTTACTTTTCTTGGCAGGGAAAATCCCAAAACTTCGTAGAATCGATATTGCTGGAACATCAGTATCTCTTGACTTAGCCCATCAGATACTAAGTAGGGTAAATAAAACAGAATAGATTTACTAGATAAAATTATTATGAAAGTTATAAATGATAATGGTTATTATGATTATTAGAATATCATATAGTAATTTTTAGTGTATAGTAATTCTAAGAAAATATAGTGAAGTTATGATGAAGAATTATAAGATGATAATAATAATTAGGCTTATAGGAATAGAATATAATAATATTTAGTTGTCTAGGTTATCATAGAGTATAAAATTAAAGATATACAATTATACATTAATCATCACAAGTTTATTCAATTCAAAAACCACCCTTCGGCAACAGAATCAACATCACTAACACAAACAAACTATCAAATCATCGTAATTTAAATTTAATCAACATAAACATTCATAAGAAGATTTCTACTTAACTAACTTAGCGGAATGGGTCTTTCTTGTATTCGTGCCTTTTAGCAAGTAAGAAGTGAGGTAAAAGCATCGGTGTAAGAACTGAAGCAAAGAGCAATGCAACTTTGACTCCTCCAGGAACTCCCTGTTGAACTAGAAGATGGTATGTATACAATCTAATACCATGAGCTGGTGTTCCTGTTACTGTTTTCATGCTTCTAAAAGACATGACCTTACTCACTAAGCGATAGACTGAGTCAAGTTTAATCAATCTCTTGCTGTATGTTGGAGGATCTCTAGTATCAAGCAATCCCATTAATATTATAAGTTCCATTAATCTAAGCCATTGTAGGCAGAAAACCAGAATTTTTGAGTGATATTTTTTGTTCTTGGATTATCGGGGAAATTTTATTCGATTTTCCAAAGATGATTTAAATTTATGTAGAGTATGATGACCATTATGTTGTTATTGTAAAAATCATAAAAAATAGTCATTTATTGTATGAACTTAAAATTACCGCTAGGGACTTATTACCTCCTTACAAAGCATCTTATTTTCTATAACTATCTTCACTACACAAGCTAGATATCTTTAAGCCTCATTCCATATTTCAAAAATCAATAAACCCTTCATTAATGTTTCCCAAAAATAAACCCTCTAAACCCATATTTTTACCCAAAAGCTATCTCTTAATCTAAAAACTTATCAATGATTTATATAGGTTTTATTAAACAGGAGTAGAAATTTTCACAGCTTGTTACGAATATGGATATTCAAATAAAGACAGTTTGCTTTTCAAAGAAATAAAGAATGTATCAGGAGTTTTCGAAAATATTTTCTTATTCTTCCAATCATCTTCATCTTTTATAACACAAACTTCCCAAAAAAATAAACCATTTCCCATCTTATCCCATAATTCCACTTCCAATGCTTTCCACATTTTTTCCTAGAATCTAATGAAGCATTAACTTTTTATGACTTTTATTATAAGAATGATTAGAATAAAGTATTATAGGATTATTGAATAGTTTAATCGTTTATTTTTCCTTTTATCTAGTTCTTATTTATCATAGACATTCTATTTTGCTTTATTATTATTTCTTAGGTTTTTTGGGGGTAAATTATGTAGAAATACTTCTAAATCCTTGTCTATTGTTGTTATTGTAGGGTTTATATGATAAATACTAATTTTTTCTTGTAAAGCATATAGTTTTTCAACTAGTTATAATAATCCCAACGCTAGCAAAATGATTAAGAGCTTTTTCATAGTTGATTAAAATGATATAGACTATCAAATAGATTTAAAAGGGTTACAGCTTTGTTTATAAAATCAAGATTTTCCTTTTCGCATTTGTCAGGTTCTTTGAAAACTTTGGGTAATTCATACTACGCTTATTAAGATATTCTAGATTGTTGAAGTTAAGCCTTGTAATTTTAGTAAATTTGTTATTGGTTTTTGCTTTATAATATCTTCAGTTTTGTTTAATAGGTCCATAGTGAGTGAGATTTAATCATTTTTTAAAGATAGCATAGCTTGCTCATTATAGTTGACCATATAGTAATCATAATCTATTATTTACTTACTAAAATTTTTATATAAGATTATTTTAAGATACTATATTGAGATGCAAGAAAAAAGGGCATTTATATAAATGATTGTGGATTATAAGGTATTGATGTGGAGTTTGGTTTCTATTGAAATTGTTATGTATGTAATTTCCGGGACAATGCTAATATATAGAAGAAAGAGAAAGATAATAAATGCTAGGTGTTTGATTTTGACACAAATAAGTATGTGGGGTGGGTTTAGTGAAAATATTATCGTGATTATTGTATTAACAAATTATTTAGAACACAACGAAACGAGTTATTTTGGTTTTGTTTCTGTTTCTTGTGCTCACTTTACTGTTCATTATTTGTACTTTATACCTTTTTTGTTGAAATCTTATAGGATGCACTTGATATTCAAACTGGATAAAGACTGGAATGAACAAGATTTTGCGTTTAAAAAGAAAATGATGAGGACTAAAGAAAAATATCTACTTAAAATATTGATTATTATTTCAATTCCTGTTATTTCAATTGCTATTTGCTCTATTGTTATAGGTGGGAATATAGATTATATTATTAGTAATCCTATGAATTCTAATCATTCAGATATTTATAAGCAAATATCTTATGCAATTGCGATGCTCTTCATTTTTCTTGAGCAGTTTTTTTGCATTTTATCAGTTTATGCATTACGGAATATTAACGATGATTTTTATATAAAAAAAGAGCTTATATTAGTTTGTTTAGCTTGGATTATCACAAGTCCAAACAATACTTTTGGAATATATTCATTTTATGCTTATCAAATATTATTAAGAAATACAATAGTATTTGTTATCTGCTCTATATTTCCTTTATGCAAATCTTTTAAAGTTCAACCAAAAGAAATTCCTGTCACTGAGGATATATTAAATTATTTTCCACTTTTACTATCATGTGAAATTACTTTGAATGCATTTGAACAATTTCTGAAAACATCTACGTTACAAATTAATGGCAGTGATGGTAGCTCTTATCTAAATATATGGCTTAGATGTGAGTACCACAAAAAATACCCACAAGATCTTTCAGTTTCAAGTTTTACAAAAGAAGAAATCCAAAACTTACCAACAATCCAAAGGTCATCTTTTTCAATCCTAGAAACAACTTTTTTCCCATTATTTAAAGAATCTCCTCAATACAATTATTGTCTTAAAGAAGTGAATATTCAAAATCTCTACCTTAACCGTTTACAGTCTATTTCTCTAGATGAGTTATACTATTTCCATTAATAAAATTTCCCTCCAATAAGTAATTTAAGATATTTAAATGGGACAAATAAACTGTTCGATTTGCTCAGGAGCAGATAAAGAAAAAGAGACTAAAATTGAGGTGGACTTTAGAGATGATTTTTTGGATAAAAAATCTCATTCCAGTAAATTTAGTGAGGTTCTTCCAAGTTCAATTTTGGCATTAGATAAACTTAAGCAGAATGAGCAGTATATTATTAAGATACAAGCTTTATGGAGAGGATATAAAGTTAGAAAATCCTTACCTGTTAAGCCAAGGAAGTCAGGGTATTTTCAAAGCAATTACACTAACCCAAAATATCGAACCAACAAAAACAACTCTAAGCGTGAAGAGAGAGAAGCTTTTAAATTTAAAAACGGGGCAACTTATACTGGTCAATGGATAGCAGACCTTCGTGATGGTACTGGAACACAAGTTTGGCCAGATGGGGCTCAATATCGAGGATTATGGAAAAACAATAAAGCTGATGGTTTTGGTAAATTCTTCCATGTAGATGGAGATCGTTATGAAGGTAATTGGAAAGATGATAAAGCAAATGGAAAAGGTGTTTATCTTCATATGAATGGAGCTAAATATGAAGGTGACTGGAATGAAGATTTACAAGATGGATACGGTATTGAAACATGGGGAGATAATAGTCGATATGAAGGATTTTATAAAAAAGGAAAAAAACATGGTTTTGGAATTTATTGTTGGAATGATGGGTCGAAATATATTGGAACATGGAAAGATAATCAGATAAATGGAAAAGGAATTTATTCTTGGCTTGATGGAAGATCATATTGTGGAGAATGGGCTAGTAATAGCATGCATGGTTTTGGGATTTATATGTGGAAAGATGGGAGAAAATATGAAGGGGAGTATAAGATGGATAAAAAACATGGTAAAGGAACTTATACGTGGACTGATGGGAAAAAGTATATTGGAGAATGGAAAAATGGAAGACAACATGGACAGGGGCAGTTGATATTACCTGATGGAAGTGTTAAGAAAGGGTTTTGGAAAGATGGGAAATATGATAGTAAGAATAGTTAAGTGTAATTTGACTAGGGTGGAGTTTTAAAGGATTATGGAAGATAAACCTTAGATTTTTTGTTGGGTTTAATGATGTGAAATGATATTTTTGGTTTCTAAAAAAAAAATGAGCTTTAATTATCGTATCCTCTTATCATAAAACCACAACAAAATCACCCAACCCCTGGCAAACTTTTTAAAATTTCAAAACGAAAACCCTTAAAAACTTAATTATCTACGTAACATTACTTGAAATCCACTCAAGTTTCCTACATCCTCCAGTATACGCAAAAGCATTTTTCTCTTGTTCTTCCTTCTCAACACTAATCCTCTTCGCCATTTGTTTCAGCTCAAAATATCTATCCAGCCCTTTAACACTAGTTTTTTTCTCAAATTTATTTTTTTCTCTACTAATCTCCGGCCTAAAACTACAACATTTCGCTTCTTCAAATTCTTTCTCAAATTTCATCCTTCTATTTTTTTCCCTTTTCTCCTTATCTTCTTCTTCAATCCTCTTCATAATATCCCCATCTTGTCCATATGAAGATTTCAAGTAATGAAACTTCTTAGGATTAATCTTTGGACTAAAAGTGCAATTTTTCATATCATCCTGGCATATTTCTTCAACTTTTCTATCAATATTTTTTTTCTTAATATTATCTTCAGTAAGTTTTTCAATACTTGAACTTCTGCCTATTTTTTGTGACACTTCATTTATCTCAGGGGCAAAAGGGAATTTCGCATAAAAAGCTTCACGAGCTGCATTTTGCCTTTGCATTTTAAGTACATTATTATCACTCATTTCTCTCATACGTTTAATAATAGTTTTAGGTGAAGTGTTATTATCAGCAATAATCGAAGATTGTTTATTTATCATAGGGGTAAATGTTAAAGACTCATTTTGAGCTTCTTGACGGGTTTTTATATTTGAGTTTTTGCGGTTAATATGCTCATCTTGACGATTAAAAAACTCGCTATGATCATAAAATTCTCTTTTCGGTATACGTATTGGGGATATATCAGAACATATAATTTCCTTACTTGACCCAGCATGTGAAAGTCCTTTTTTTGTACTTTCGCTACCTATATCAGTTGATGTTTTTCTTTGTGTACTTAAAGCACGTGAACGACTATTTATTTGTGGTTTAAAACTTAGATCAATATCATATTTTTGTCGTAGTTTATAAGAACTTTTAAGTTTTTGGATTTGGATCTGGTCAATTCTTTCATGAAGTGGGATTGTTTGAGAATTCGTTTTATTGATGATTTTTGGGTGAAATGTACACTCGGATTCTTTTTCTAGTTCTTGTTGTCTTTTAAGTTTTTCTAGTTCTTCGTATTTGTTTGTTTGTGATTGTTTTTCGTATGAAAATTTACTTTTGAGGTTGTAGTTAGAGATTTCAGGGGTGTATGGATATGAAGCTGCTTCTTCGATTTCTTTTTTTAGTTTGGCTTTTTCACGGTTTTCTATTGTGTCACGTTTGGATTTAGCTAGAAGTTGCAGTTTTTTTTCTAATGGGACTTTTAAGGTTTTTTTGCTGTGGGATTTAGATATAGTAGGCTTGAAGGTACATTCTTTTAGGTAGTCTTCTGGAGTCCGTGTACATCTTTCACGGGAGGTTGAGGTTGGAACCCTAGACTTTCTTACACCAGTTGATGCAGGTCTTGATTGATTGTTTATGTTAGGAGGTGAAGAAGGATATTCATTGATTCTTTTATTTAGTTCAGTAAAGCTAGGTTTCTTTAAAAGCTTGTGTGTATCACAAAGAGAGAGTTTCTTTTTAGTAGGCTTTGTGTCGAAAAAGTCTAGCTCGAAGGTGTAAATTTCGTTATCATACATATTTAAATATAGACTGAGTTTGATATGAGGTCTTAATTATTTATTTATATAATATTTAGAAATAATCAAGAGGTTTTTTGCAAATGGGAGCGTTATATATAGAGATTGCTGAAAAACTTATTCAAAGCTTAAAGATTGTTATTATTGCATCATAATTTACACCTTAGGGTTTATCAATTCTGGATCAGGAGTTCATGAAAATACTATTGAAGAAATTTGGAATGAGTTAAAAATTGAATTAGATCTAGAAATTGTAAACAGAAAATCAAACTCTGTGTTATAGAATTGATTTGGTATTCAAACAATTTTTGAATTAAAACCTAAATCCTATCAACCTTTTTTATCAGTATCTTTTCTGAATAATCTAACAACAAAATAACCCTAAACAAATTCTAAAAATCCATATATTCAACATATCATCCTCTATTAATTAACTTTCCTACAAAAATACCTGAAAAAAATCCCATAAAAATTCAACCCAATTTTTTGTCTTTACCCTTTAAAGCTAAATTTCTCTGTTACAACTCTAATCTTCAAATCAATTTTTTTTTTCACCTTTTGTGTTTTTCTGCAGCTTCTCTTGCCCTTTTTGTAAATAACCTAATCCATCATATAATCAAACTTAAATTTCATCTTTTCACACAACCTAAAAAACAAATAAACTATTAGTTATATAATTTTACTTAGCTCTCTAAGTATAATCGAGTTAAAATTGCTGATATTTAGTTTTTCAACTATTAAACTCTCATCTGAGGATTCTTTTCTAATATCAGCATGCCTTGCAACAATATGAGCTTTAAGGTTACCTGATTGAGTAAAAGCTTTTAAGCAACCTTCTGTACTACATTGAAATGGTTTCTCTCCGGTGTGGATTCGAATATGCGTTCTTAGGTTATAATCAACAGAAAAACATTTTCCACAAAACTGGCAAGGAAAAGGCTTCTCACCAGTGTGCACTAGCATATGCCTCATTAATTTAGACTTTTCTTTAAAAGCTTTTGCACATACATTGCATTCATTCGCTATCTTTTCAGCCATATTATGATTAGAAATAGTGGATATTTTTGTGGTTTTTTAGTTTTAGAACTGAAGAAAAGATAATCGTATAAAAATTTCTGTTAATAGGATTTGTTTATAAGGAATTTAATTTTAAGATATGGAAAATGTTTTTTTTAAGGTTTTTATGTGAGGCTGGGTATGAGGGATAATTATAATTGAATAGTGGATTTAGTGTTTTGGTTGGATTTGCTATGGAAAATGATTTATCATTATTTTTTTGAGAAATTGTGAATTTTAAAAGGAAATGGATGCTAGGATTATGGTTTTAGGATATTTATGGGTTTTTATCAATGGCTGTAGAAAATATTAGCTTTTATGATTGAAGGGTATAAAGTTAAAAAGTGGATGTTGTGGTTTTTTTTAGTTGTGTAGATCAAAATTTTTATTATAATCTATTGTTTGAAAGGTATAGTTTTTACCTTTAAAGACAGGATTGCTTAAGTATGGGTGTTAGATTTTGTTATTATTATAATTACTATAAACTCCAATAAAAAATGTTGAAATTACTCCAATTATCTTATGAGCTTTTAATTATCTTTCTAATCACTGAAATTTAGAGCCGAAAAATGTGTATTTCATCCACAGCTATCATCTTGGAATTTTCAACTAACTCTTCAAAGAAAATCAATCTTGATGCATCTACGATATTGAAAAAAAGTTGTTTATATTGAATATATGTTTTAGTACCTATTCTATCCTCTATATTGACCTTATATTATATAAAATAATATACAAGTACAAGATAAATATTTAGATTTACTCATTGAAATAATTAATGAATCTAAAAAAATCATAGAAAATAGTATTAAGACCTCCAATTAAAAAATAATGAGTAAAAAATGCATTGACAATTTATTGAAAATAAAAAAATCTCTTATAAAGGAAAATCTTAGTTGCACATCTTTGGGTAAAATTTTTTAGAAAATTACTCATTTATTTCATATAAGATTCCGATTTTTATTTCTATATAATGATTTTTATAAAAAGTTAGAATTATCATTAGAGTATAAGTTGAATTTATTGATTGCAAGGATATGAACAAGTGTAAATTTTTATGTAAAAAAGAAGTTTTGGATTATATTTTAAATCACGACATGCTTGAGCCCCTTAAGAAAAAAATTGTGAATGATATGAATTTGATTAGTAGGGAAATGTTTAAGTATAGTTCGTTAATGTTTATAATATATGTAGTGATATAATAATAAGCGCGGGAATGATTAAAGGAAGCTATTGGGACATCGACGATATATTAGCGGAAGAAGAGCCGGTGATGATCGAAACAACAAAAGAAATTAAAGGTGCTGGATTCCTTTACCCACAAGGCACAGATTTAGACTTAAAAAAATCATCCCGATTCAGTATTCCACTCTGGCTTGGAATCAGTATGGCTCGACGTGACTTAGCAAAAATTGAAGTCCCCAAATTTTTCAGTGATAGTTATCGAAATACACTCAAAGCTGACCCTAAGATAATATCATTGAAAGAACGAACAAATTATTTCTTTGAAGTTGGAATCAAACTAAGTGATTCTCTTGATGGTGCTGAACTTGTCAAACTATTATATAAAGTTTTTCTTGCTAGATTTATCCATTTGTTTAATGAAATCACACACAACTCTGATCCGAAAATAATTAAAAAATTGACTGAACTTGAACTTGAATTGTATGAAAAAGGTATGAGAGCAGTGAGAGAACTTTATGATTGGAAAGAGAGGAAATTTGATATAATAAGGACTGGGCAATCTGTAGCTAAAAACACTAAGAGATTTAAACTAAAATAAATGTACTTATAGAAATCAGTTATGATGGTTAAATGTAATAAGATATTTAATTGAATGCTGTTTTTTAGGATTAAAAATTTTTAGGTGTATTTTGAGTTATAATTATATGAAAGTATTAGATACTGGGTATATTGATTTAGAAAATTAAAATTAGTGTGTTGAATTATTATTGAAAATGGTGTTCGATGATTTTGAATAGGATTTAGTTTGAAATATTTTAAGTTTTCTAAGTATTTTTAATAGAATTAGAAAAACGAAGAACAACAACAATTTTTATAAGCAAGCTGAAGTTAGATAAATAAAACAAAAATTAAACCTTAATTAACTTAAATTACACTGTATTTTCAAGTTAATAAATAAAACAAAAATTAAACCTTAATTAACTTAAATTACACTGTATTTTCCAAATACGAAATTATATAAAAAGTATAAAATTACACAAGAAAAAGCAGATAACTATACTAAAAATTAATTATAAAGTTAATCAAGTGTTTATATATCACAAGCGATAATTCATTAATCCTAATATTCCTCATACNTCCAAATACGAAATTATATAAAAAGTATAAAATTACACAAGAAAAAGCAGATAACTATACTAAAGATTCATTATAAAGTTAATCAAGTGTTTATATATCACAAGCGATAATTCATTAATCCTAATATTCCTCATACACCCATAATGAAATATAAAAGCAAAATTAATCATTTTTTTCACAACAACAATTATTATATATACTTAAAAGTAGCTGTAATTATTGTAAAAATCTTATCTTCATTACGATTACTCTGAGTATCTTTCTTATAACTTTAGTTTTTCTTTGATCATCATGATAATCCAAACCTAATAAGAGAATTAATTTCATATACTTTCTAAACTAATAAACCTTTAGCCAAAAGCACAGAAAAATAAACTCACGATCTAATGATATTTTCTTCACCTTCCTATTTTCTATCAATAAAGTTTGATAAAACTCTCCACTTAACAAGCTTACTTTATCCTAACAGCATCTTATCAAACTTTTCTATAAACTATTTCATCAACTCAAACCCTGTCGAAAAAAATCTCCAAAACACTTTTCCGCTCTTTCTTTCAATATTCAACCGAACAAAGCAACGAAAATTTTAAAACCATTTTCGTTTCTTCTCATGTCCAAATGCATAATCTAAAGTCCTTTTAATATTAATGGTCAGGAAGGAAACATCAGCCTCTCAAGCTATTCCAAAAAAATTCCCAATTACTGATGCTATGTGGGCTTCAGTAGGTAAGAACAAAATGCAATTGCTTTTCTTAGTAATTTTCTTATTACTTTGCCCGTTCCTTGGTTTATTTTTAAGAGAATTCAACGTGATCTACCAAATGAGAATCGTCCAACGTCCTGACTATACTCAATGGCCTCAATACATAGATTTAGGCTATTCATTCCTTGTATCCATGATACTAACTGGTCTTTTAGCTTTAAATCAAAAAATCTTCTTAGGACTTGCCTGCAAATTAGTATCTGAAAAGTACAAAGGGGAAGAGAGAATTGAAAGGGCTGAAAGGATGATAAAATGTTTATTCAAAGGTGTGTATTTCACTTTTGCTGTAGGCTTTGCTTATTATATCGCTAAAGACTCGTACTTTATGCCAACAAGTTTAGGAGGAAATGGAATTGTTGATGACGTATTTAGAGACACCCCATATTTCAGCCATGAAGGGATTTTCTATATACGTGAATATTTTATTATCCAGCTTGGATATCATTTACATTCATTAATAGTTCATGTTGCAGGAAAGATCAGGAATGATTTTATGGAAATGCTTCTCCATCATTCAATAACTGTTATGCTTGTATCATTGGCTTATCTTATGAATTATTTGCCGATGTCTTTATTGATACTTTATTCTCATGATATTTCTGATGCATTTGTGTCTTATACAAGGTTTTTTGTTGACACTGATTTTAAAAAACTGACTTTTTTATCTTATTTACTGTTGATGATATCTTGGTTCTATACAAGGCTTATTGTTTTTCCTTTTGACTTTATTAGAGTCAGTTGTTATACTAATCCTATGATGCATGAAATGTATGGAATTGGTATACTTGGAGCTATGGTCCATGTGCTTGTGGTTTTACATTGGTATTGGTTTATTTTGCTCCTTAAGATGGGCTTTAGGTTTATAAAAACAAAAGATCCTGTGGACACTCAACAAGACTTATCTAAAAAACAAGAGTCTTAATTTTATCCTTCACAGTATAATTTCGCTTAAGGTTTTTAGTAATATGGAGTATATGATATTTATATGTTTTAGGATTAATAAGAATAAGAATTTATGATTTTATTATAAGAAGTGGGGAAAATTTAAGATTTTTTAAATGAGAAGAGATTATTGAGGAGTTTGTGATTTTTAGTTTTGAAGGTGTGATGATTTATTATTTAGGTGTTAGGGTGTTAAGAATATAAATCTAGTTGTATGATNAATGAGAAGAGATTATTGAGGAGTTTGTGATTTTTAGTTTTGAAGGTGTGATGATTTATTATTTGGGTGTTAGGGTGTTAAGAATATAAATCTAGTTGTATGATTATATATAAGAATAATTGTATTTTGAATTTTTTGTTATTATTTATACTATGCTAATAATAAGTAATAGGAAAATTTAGTTATGATTTTTTTTGTCTACTGAAAAAGGTGTAAAAATTTGTTATTTNTAAGAATAATTGTATTTTGAATTTTTTGTTATTATTTATACTATGCTAATAATAAGTAATAGGAGAATTTAGTTATGATTTTTTTTGTCTACTGAAAAAGGTGTAAAAATTTGTTATTTTTAAATAAACATTTAGTTTTTATACAAATTATTATTGTAAGCAAGTGTTATAATGTTTTTATATTGAATACAAAGAGATATTTAGAGTTTATATAAAATTTTTACTGATATGTTAATCTAAGAGTTCATTTTATGAATATTTGAAACTACTCACTGGATAAAATAATGGGATGCGGAGTTTCTCAGAAATTCGAGCCAAAAGGCGAACTAAATAAAAATCTTCAGAACAAGCCTCTTTCCAATAATAAACATCTAGAAAACACTAAATCACAAAATACCCAATCTTCAAAACCAATCACAATCTCTAAAGATGTTAGTGCTATCAGTACTCCAAGCATAAATCAACCCCCAACCGAAACTAAACCTTCAATTCCCACTTTCAAAACTTCATCTGATAAACAAAACCAAAATCCAATAAACCTTAAAGCAAACAATTCCTTAACAGAAAAGCCTATTTCAACAAATCAAAACCATTCCGATAGCCCATCTTTAACAAAACCTCATATTCCATTATCATCCCAGACTTTACATCAAGGATTTGAAAGCCATCCTCATGAGTTTGATTTTTCCTTTTTAGAAGAAAATCATACAGCAAAGGTCGAAGACCTTGAAACTGAAAAAATCCTTAAAGAGTTACTAGAAAACTAGTATTAAACAACAATAAATAAGCCTAATAAAATGATGAGAGCAGTAAAATGTTTAGGGACAGGTGGGGTTGAAGTAATGAAAATAAGTCAAATTCCAATTCCAACACCCGGCCCAAACGAGGTTTTGATTAAAGTTCATGCTACAGCTCTAAATCGTGCTGATCTTCTTCAACGTCGAGGTCTTTATCCTCCACCTCCAGGTTATACTGATATTTTAGGCTTAGAATGTTCAGGAGAAATTTCAGGAGGACATGAAAAATGGCCTTTAGGAACTAGGGTTATGGGTTTTTTACGAGGTGGAGGATATGCTGAATATGTCACAGTTCATAAAGATCAAGTACTTCCAATACCATCAAAATTATCATATACTCAAGCTGCAGGGCTTTGTGAAGTCTTTCTTACAGCATATAAATGCTTGTTTTATCTTGGTAAAGGAAAAGAACAAGAAAAAGTTCTTGTTCATGCTGGGGCTAGTGGAGTCGGTTTAGCTTTAATTCAATTAGCCAAATGGAAAAATCTTCAGGTATTTACTACTTGTGGGTCTAGTGATAAAGAAAAAGCTTGCAAAGATCTTGGTGCGGACTTTGTTTGGAACTATAAATCTGGGTCTTTTCTTCCAGCCATTAAGAATTTTGGAGGTGCAGATCTTATTATGGATAGTGTGGGAGCAAGTTATGTTTCTGATAATATCAGCTGTTTGAATAAAAATTCCAGATGGATTATTTATGGGTTCTTGTCTGGAAGTAAAGTTAAAGATATAGATTTTGCTAAGATTTTCGCTAAGCTGTCTACATTGCATTTTACATCATTTAGAGCTAGGTCTGATGAATTTAGAAATGATGTTATTAGTAAATTTATTGCAGATGGGGTACTTGAAGAGTTTGAAAATGGGCGTATGAAGAGCATTATTTATAAAGAATTAGGTATTGAAGATGTACAATCTGGGCATTTGATAATGGAGAAAAATGAGAATATTGGAAAAATTGTACTAAGAATAATTTAAGGCTAGGTTGAATAAATGGTAATAAAAATGCACTTGCTGCTCATGTTGTTTGCTTTCACCAATG
This sequence comes from Stentor coeruleus, assembly GCA_001970955.1. Taxonomy (NCBI): domain Eukaryota; phylum Ciliophora; class Heterotrichea; order Heterotrichida; family Stentoridae; genus Stentor; species Stentor coeruleus. The sequence continues at coordinate 98,272 of MPUH01000076.1, read as the reverse complement.
GGCAAAATGTTCTTTATCCACTATATACAAGTCCTCAGCCTGCAGAAAAACCATGCACTTTATATTCCTGTTCACCTTCCACTGAAACCACTGAATTTTACTCTTTATGCCTTGAATATAATAATTTTACCACTGGCAACATTGTCGGAAATTATTCTATTGTAGGATGTACGAATCCTTACGAAAAAAACAACTTCTGTGATGCAACTCAAGTAGATATATTCAACAAGTCTACCTATCAAGTGACTTGTAATATCCCAAATCTCTCATATGGAATAGTCTACCCTGGTGAAAGTCCTTGTGCATCAAATGCAGCTTGTACTAGCAACATTTGTGAATTCGGCACATGTTCTGGTTTACCATTAAAATCAACTTGTACATCATCAAATCAATGTCAACCAGGACTTCAATGTATACCAAATAAATATTATCCATCAATTACAATATGTGATGAGCTATTAAGACCAGGTCAAGGAATATGCCAAACTGACATAGACTGCGTAAACAGTGCTGGCTGTGATTACAATATCACATCATCATTTGGTGAATGCAGACCTTATTTTTCTGTCAAAGTTGGTGGTGCGATTTTGGGCTGTGTAAACAACGTGTCTCTTATTTGTGAAACCGGTATGTGTGGTCCAATGGCTAATGACTCACAGCTTTTCATATGTAAAAATGCAGTAAAAAGTGCATATAAACAACCAATAGCATGTTTAACTGGAGTTGAATGTGTTGATGCAACAAAGACTCTTTATACAAAATGTTCATGTGGGATGAATAGCGATGGGATAAAATATTGTCAACCTTTCCCAGGAGACTCTGTAACAAAAAGCTTAATCCAAGCATTAAGTAAATGGACAAAAAGCTTATCAGCCCTTAGTTGTATAAACGAACGTAGATGGAGTTTAACATGTATGAAAAGTACTAAAACTATACTTTATGATGAACTCAAATACACAATGCTCCATTATATGAACTATACGGCAATCCAAAACAATGAAGAATGTGTCAAAGACGTCTTTACTTATCAATATTGGGACGCTAAATACAACTACGAATACACTTCATCATTTTCCACAACATTCCAAGTGGTTAGTTTATCTTTAGTAACTTTAATCCTATAGATGATTTGATTAATTAAGATCTTAATTAACCTAAACTTCAACAATCACTTGATAATATCTGACTAATCGCTGTTTTTTTTTTCCTATCAAAATCAACTTTTATCTGTTCAACTTGTTCATTAAGTTCACTTACTGTTTCAATACAATTATCACTTGTTATAATCCCCCTATATTTTTTCTTAACTTCTTTTATTTGTTGTTGTTCGTTCTGGATAAGTTCTTCTATTGTTTCTGAGATTTTAGATTGTACGCTTCGAAGATTATAAAGATTAGAAAAGTAAGTTGGGGAAAAGGTTTTACGTCTATTGATTTGTTGACGGGATTTCATTCGGTCCGTAAGGGATCCGTTTTGTTCTTCAAGGTTGTTTTGTATTTTTGATGTAAGATTTAGAGCATTTTCTTCATATGTTTGGATTATAGCTTCAGCTTGCATTTCTGGGGAAATATACCTTCTTGGTCTTAGAAGGTCACGTTTTGATTGAAGAAGTTTATCCATTTTGTCTTTGTAGTAGAGATATTTTTCATCACTGTTGACTTCATAATATTCAATTCCTTCCTAGATGGATTTTACGATGTAAAGCTGTAGAAGAGATTTCACAGAGTCAATGTTGTTGGATTTTTGAACTTTGATTTCGTTGTCGACAACTTTTTCAGCATATCTGCTGGGGATTGACCTGTGGAATTTTTTGTAAGACATTATTAGAGATAAGAAGATAGACTGGAATTTATCAATGATAGAAAATATGAAGGGNCGATGTAAAGCTGTAGAAGAGATTTCACAGAGTCAATGTTGTTGGATTTTTGAACTTTGATTTCATTGTCGACAACTTTTTCAGCATATCTGCTGGGGATTGACCTGTGGAATTTTTTGTAAGACATTATTAGAGATAAGAAGATAGACTGGGATTTATCAATGATAGAAAATATGAAGGGTTTTGGATGGATAAAGGATGGTAAATAAAGGTTTTGAGGTATGTTGAAGAACAGGAGGAGGAAGATTTGGTGAAATGATAGAGATGGTTTTTTATTGGTGAAGAGGATTTTTTTTTAATATAAAATTATGGATGGTTAATAGGGTATTTTGGAATATGGGTTAAAGGTAGAAGGATTTAAGGGTGAATCTATGATTTTTTATGTTTAGATAATTTAATTAACAGAAATACAAATGTAGTTAAATAGTATAGAATTTTAGATAGGTTGATTATTAAAACATCTCTAACAAACTTAAGTACAGAGCAAAAGGATTATTTTTCTTACTCTTTATCATATACAATAAAAAACCAATTATCATCTTTATAATAAAAACTTAAATATTCAAAAAAATTACCCCTTTTACCTAAAAATTTACATAAACTAATCCAACATAAACTCTTCCTTAAAAAATCTTCTACCCTATACCAAAATCCTATAAAAATCCTAAATCAAAAACACAACTTCACTATAATTTTTAAAAGCCAAAAAATATTATTTTTACATTTGATTGATTTCCTGTATAGTATGCTTAAGCTTAGGTTTGATTTCACGATGTTGGGCAAGTGGGCTTCTTGCACTACTCGTCTTAAGACTAACAAAAATTTTTTTCCACTGCTTTTTCCTATCAATGCTAACCTTTCCCTGTATATCAGCAATACAAAACTTAACTTTTTTAAATGGTGTTTCAGCATTTGACCTATATCTTATAGCGCTTTTTACAAGCCTTGGGGATTTCCTACCAGTTCTTAAAGGAGAGCTATGAATCTGTGCAGTAGTTTTATATGTTTCCCTAGCAGACTCAAGATCTCTACTTTTAAGATTTTTCTGCGACTCAAAAGGTCTTTTTTCCATTATCTTACTATGGAAAATAAACGGTATCGGCACTGTATGTTTTCTAGCATTAAGTATAGCTTCTTCTGGATTTAAAACTTTTATAGGGGACTTTGATTTGTGAGTATCTTTTATAGGATTATTCATTCCTGAGACTTTAAGATAATTCTCTTTAATCATAATGATTATATATATATAATCAGTATTTCTTATATATATTAATAAAAATAAACTTATATAATTTGCCTTATGTTAGGGCACAAGCTAAAAATTATCCTTCATACACCACAAATACCACCAAATACAGGATGTATTGCTAGAACTTGTGCTGCTAATAATGTAGGACTTCATTTGATTAAACCTATTGGCTTTGATTTATCAGATAAAGCTGTGAAAAGAGCTGGATTAGATTATTGGCATTTAGTTGATTTGACTATACATGAAACGTGGGATGAATTTTTAGTTTATAAGTCTCAGAGACCTGGAAGAGTTTTAGCTTTTAGTCCTGCTGGGGTTGTCAGGTATGATATGTTTGAATATAGGGATGATGATTGGATTTTACATGGACAAGAAGCGACAGGCTTACCTTTGGAGATACTTCGTAGTTCTGATAATGTTTTGTATATTCCAATGCAAAACCCTGGGGTTAGAAGTTTGAATCTTGCAGTTTCTGCTGGGCTTTCTGTTTATCAAGCTTTTAATAGACTTAATATTTAGGTTTTTTGGGTTTGGGATTTAAGGTTTTTGTATTGGAGTTAGCATTAAAATTTATGTTTTTATTGTGTTAGTAATGAGGTGGAGATGATGAAATTTAAGATATTTAAACTTAAAGGGAATTAGCTTATTGTGGTGTTTCTGCTGAAACTTATGACCAGTGGAATAAAAGAAAAGATGTTTGCAACTCTAGTTAATCCTAAAACCTCAGAATAACATATTCATATAATCAAAAATGAGAAGAAAGGAATTATTTCTATACAATCGAAAAAGGTAGAAAATATCCTAGTCCGCAATGTAAAAAAAATATATGAAGAAATAATAGTATATTTAGTCTAATATAAGTTATAATATATGGAAAAAATAGAAGAGGTTTTAATTGACAAATATAGAAATGCTGAAGAAATCAGAAAACTTAGAGGGGATTATAAGAAAAAAATTATGTCCGATAAGATAAAAGAACAAACTAAAGAACTTAAAAGTTTAAGGAAAATTGCGGAGTTAGAAATGGAAAAAAAACTAGCTTGGAAGTTTAAAGAAGGGAGAAAAGTTATAAATGATCAAAAGAAAATCATGGATAAAAAAATTAAAACAGAAATGCTTAAGATTAAGATAAGGATTGATTTAGTTAAACAAGAAAAAAAAATTATTAGGAAGGAAATACCTCAAGGACCAAAAATTCACCCTTTGCCTTATTTGAAGAAAAATAATATTGTTTTTAGTGATGATGAGGACTTTGATGGAATTGAGGAAGTACCGGTTAGGAAGAAATTTTTGTATTCGAGAGATGTTAATGCAACACCTTTACCTAGAAGGAATATTATGATGAAGAAGATGGGTAAAAATTTAAGCCCAAGCTCGAAAAGTTATTTTTATTAATGTATGATAGATAATTAGGTAGAGTTGATAAGGTATAGAAAAAAATTATAAAAATTTTTGGAGATGTTTTTTGATAGATGCTGGAAATGAGGACTGAGTGATTTTTGGGGTTTAAAGGTTATTTTTTATGAAGTGTGATAGGAATTTATTTAGTAGAATATATGGCGTAAGTAATAATTTTGCATATTTTTGAGGATGCTGTTTGCTTAGTGACACTAGGATGCTATTATGAAAAAAAAATTAGAATTTTTTTTTTATATACTTATATACTCAAAGTTATATTTAAATGGTAATTTTATTATTAACTACTAATAAATAATTATATTTTGCATGTAAGCCGTATATCAAATATTCGATGCAACTAACTTTATTTTTAATTGTAAATACATTTTTATATTTTCAAACCATCAATTCCTATATTCCACAACACATAACTCATAAATCTTTTCCATAACAAAAACATTACATAAACCAACTCTAGATACTAACAACCTAATTAAATAATTCCTCTACAAAATCTATAAACTCTTATTCAAATTAATAGTTTCATTTTCAATTTCAAATCCTCAATACCTTTATCAAAATCATCCTATAACCCTTCCTAATCATCCCAACTTACAAAAAAACCTTCTCTCTTTAACCTTAAAATCTCTTCATTCTCCAAAATAACATCCAAAAATTCGCAAAAACCCTATGAAAAAACCCATATATTCCTAATAATAAATGAACAATCTGCAGGATTCACAGAAAGAAGCAATCGCTAACTTCCAAGCAATCACCGAAACATGGGATTCTGAGCAAGCAATGCAAGTCCTCCAAAGATACAACTGGGATGTGACCCAAGCTTCAAACGAATTCCTCTCCTCATCTCCTCATCTCTCTTCTTCAAACATCTCCGATAGTTCAAACTTTTCAATCCCAAGCCAAAACCCATTATCTATCTTTAACTCTTCTCAAAACTCAGTTTCTTGGGGTAAGCAATTAAGCCAAATATTCTCATCCATATGGAAATCAATAGTCCCAGAAGCTATTAGAGGGGAAATATCAATCCCAGCTCAAGAGTTCTCTAAGAAAATGACAGAAATTTGCCTAGCTCCAGTTAATTTTTCATCATTAAGGTTCCAAGAGCTTCTAAGCCATTGTCATGATCAAAACCTTCCTTTGTTTATCTACCTTCATGCTTTTAGCGATGAATATCCTCAAGAACTCTTTAGCGATTCACGTCTTGTGAGTTTTTTAAACAAAGAATACCTATATTGGGGTGTTGAACATAATTCTGACGAAGGACAAATGCTTAAAAAGCTTTTAAACATAGAAATATTCCCATTTGTCGCTATTATCCAAGTTAAAAACCCTAAAACACCTTTAGTCCTCGCTAGGAATTCTGGATATCTTGACGTCAGGCAATTGATAATCATTCTAGAAAACCATAGCAATAATGCTGATCCTGAACTATTACAAGAACGTCGATTAAGAGCTCAACAACAAGAAGAACTTAAAGAAGCTGAGAGAATCATGATGATGCAAGAAAGACAAGCAAAAGAAAAAAGAGAAGAAGAAAAAAAAGCTCAGGAAATCAAAGAAAAACAAAAACAGGAAAAATACGAAATCCTTAAAAGAAACGTCGGGTCTGAACCTCAACCAAGCGAAATAACAGCATTAGTTAGTTTTAGACTTGCTGCAGGGAAGAGGTTGGATAGGAATTTTGAAAAAAACAAAAAAGTATCAGTTTTATATGATTATTTAGAAATGAATGATGTTTTTGCAACAGAATTAGTGTTTGGATTTCCATCAAAAAGCTTAACTGATAGGGAAAAAAGTTTAGAAGATGAAGGGGTATATCCAAAATGTGTTATTCATGTTAGAGAAGCTAACTAATAACTAGTATTTTACTTATAAACAGTAATCTTGTAGTCTTGAAATCTTTGATTTATTTTAATCCTCTTGGAACTTTTTCACGTCTAAGCTAATACCGAATTCTGAGACCATAATCAGATCTTCAACCATAGTCGCTTGACATTTCATCCAAGCCAACATATCAGCTTTTTCTAAATCGTCATGATCTTTTTTATACCCTTCATTTTGTATAGAAGATTTACTTAAAGGACTTGATGACCTATTTACCGGACTTGGTGACCTGCATTCAAAAACACATTTTTCTAATTCTTCTATAGTCCAAGCAGTTCTATCAATACGTTCAAGTATATCAGTTTTAGCTTTAAGAAGATTAGAATATGCTTGTTTTTTCTTGTTTCTTTCAATTTTACTTAATATTTTCAATGCAAATTTATCTGAGTCTTGAAGTTCTTGTAAAGTTTCTAAGTATCGGTTTATGACTTGAAAAGGTGATGTTTCTGTTCTTCCTTGTGGATCTTTTGATAATATTATATAAGATAAGTTCTTTATAGCAGCTGTAGAACTGCTCTGTGAAACGTTTCTAAGTTTTTTTTCTAGTGTTGCAACTTTTTTAGTTAAATGGCTCACAGTCAGATTTGCCGACTCCAAACGTGACTCAAGTTTTTTGATTTCAGAACTCTGGGATACTAACAAGCTTTCTTGTTGTTTTTTAATAATCTCAGTATCCTTAAAATCCTTTTGTATATTTAATAACTTAAGGTTCAAGCTTTCCACTTCTAAATTCAGAGTGTTGACTTGGCAGCTGAGGATTTTAACTTTTTCTTGGCTTTCCCTTTCTAATAAATTCCTTTCAAGTATCGCCCTTTGGGTTGACTTGCGTTCATTATATAAATCCTTATCATATTTTTCTTGTATTTCATACTTTTCCAATATCGTCCCTGTCTTAGTAAAACAATTATCTATAGTCGGCCGGGTTTTTATATAATCCCTTTCTAGAAAGTCATCTAAATTATTCTCACTTGACCTTCCTCTTGATATCCCAAATGAACTTTTACGAGAATCTGTATCATCTCTTATATCACATCTGGATTCGATAAGTTTTTTTCTCATTATGTCTAATTCACCAAATTTATGTTTGAGATTAGCAACTTTTTCTTGGATTATGTTTGTGATTGATGACTCGTTGTGGACTGGGTGGAGGTTGATGATACTTCTGTCAATTTTAACTGTTGAGCTTAAAGGGGAGGAGTTATCGTTTATGGACTTTAGTCTTTCCATGAATTGGGCTGAAAGTTTTTTCCTGTTAATACTTAGGTTACCTGATGAGATGTCGTCTGAAGCCCTTCGTTTGTGCATTAAATATCGATAAGTTTATATATGGATTAGTTGAAGATAGGATATGATAATATTGAAGATAGGATTTTATAGGAAGATATGTTGGAGGAGGTAAATTTTAAGGTAAACTATAGATTTTTGGTGGAAAGCTGAGAGGAGGAGGGGAGATTGGAGAGTTTTGAAGAATGTGAAGATACTTATTTCATATGATTTTTGTGGATAGGATGATATACTTAGGATATGGATTTGGATAGGGTAATTGGAATTAAGTCAGATGATGATGATAAGATATGATATGATATGATATTAGATATAGAAAGGTTGTATTTATGATTCTAATCTGAGTTAGATATATTTGAGTTAATTTAAGGAATTTATGATATGGCGAGATTATATAAAAATTTCATGGTTTAAAGTCATGTAGTACAGTTGATGTAATTTTATAAAATTTCTAATGATTTGTTTGAAGTAATGCACATTTATTCACAAAACCAAGCCTTTTATTCTATAATTCCACCATAAAAAAATCTTTTTATTATAAATTCATATCTTTCAAGCCTCTGTCCAATCCAAATACTTCCTCCAAAACCATCCGTCCTATATCTCTATAACAATCTAAACTCCTAATAATTTTATCCTAAAATCATGCACACAAACTCCTAAATCTCAATCAAAAAGCTTTAATCTCCCATAAATCATCTAAAAAAATTATCTTAAACATCATAAAAATAATAAACCTGTCTATAAAAACTATAAACTTAGCATCTAAAATCCTACAATCCCTTCATAAAAATTCCCTAATCCATCAAAAAAACTACTAATCTTAAACACAAACATTGACTGGTTATAAATATGGCCGCAGGAAAGCCTCGAGGTATCAGAGCCGGTCGTAAATTAAAAAAGCGACGACGTGAACAAAGGTGGGCTGATAAAGGGTATAAAAAGGCTCATTTAAGCTCAAAGTTTAAAAAACCATTCGCAGGGACATCTCATGCTAAAGGAATTGTTGTTGAAAAGTTAGGTATTGAATCAAAACAGCCAAACTCTGCTGTGAGAAAGTGTGTTAGAGTTCTCCTTAAGAAAAATGGGAAAAAAATCGCTGCTTTCGTTCCTAATGATGGCTGTTTGAACTTTATTGATGAAAATGATGAAGTTTTGGTTGCAGGATTTGGAAGAAGTGGCCATGCTGTTGGTGATATTCCGGGTGTTAGGTTTAAGGTTGTTAAAGTTAAAGGAGTTTCACTGAAGGCCCTTTATTTGCATAAGAAAGAAAAACCTAGATAAACAGATAATACAAAAATACTTAGAATTTTTTTTTTTAAGGGAGAAGAAAGTTATTTATGGGGTTTAGGATTAGGGTTTAAAGGTTTTAAGATAGGAAATGTTTTTTGTGGTAGGATTGTTGAGGTTATGGAAAATATGTGAGTAAGACTAGGATTATTATAGGATATGTGATGATTTTATATCAAAAACAAAATCTATATCACAAACTTTCCAGTACCTATATTAAATCTTTAAAATAATAACAACAATCTAACTTAATTAACCTCTCTCTATTACACACAAACATTCTTCCTATTTACCAAACCCCAAATTTTCCTGATAAAAAAAATCTTAAATAATCTATCATCATATTAATATTATCTATACCAAATCTGTCTCAAAGTTTATCATCTCATTATTTTTCCACATGTTTTTCACAACATTATCAGTAACTCTTTCAATATTTTCCGACTCAGAAATCTCTTCTTTATATCTTTCCTTTGGTTTATTCTTAAAAGTATAAACCCTAAACCCAATATTATCTTGTATACTTAAACTTTCACTATCCAAATCTGAACCACTATTAACTTCTAAAACACTAAAATCTTCTTTATATCCATAATCCCCCGGGTGTTTTTTTTTCTTATTATATTTTTTTCTAAGTCTTATGATTTTTTCATTATATTCTTCTTCAACTTTTTCAAGCTCTTCAACAAAGCGTGTTTTTAAATCAGCAACTATACTAAGACAATGACTTTTAAGTAAATTTACTTGTTTTTTATGTTCATAGTTGTTGTTTTCTAGTTCTTCTTGATAAACTTTGCTTTTTTTATTGATTTCGTTCTGAAAGTCTTCATGAGCTTTTTTAAGTGCTTGTTCCAAACTTAGACTTACATGTTTTATATTCTGAGAATTCATTTCTTGGATTATATAGTCAAGTTCTTGTTTGTTTCTACGCATTTTTTGCTCATGGCGTTCTTGTAAAGCTTGGATATGTAAAGCATGTTTGTTACTGATTTCATTTAGTTTTTTAGTTAATTCAGAAATTTTTGTGTTAGAATGTTTGAGTTGATTGCCGAGGATCATGATTTCTTCGTTTAGTCTTGAAATTATACTTGTATATTTCCTTTCTAATATGCTTGAATCAAGTTCATGATTTACTGATGGCTGAAAACTGTCTATTGATGCAGTGTTATATCTTGTATGAAGGTTAATTGACGATCCAAACACGGAACTTAACCTTTTTTCTTTTATCCTGGAAATGTGGTGAGGAGGTGTTTCAGGAGGCGAACTTGCAGTTTTTCTATGAGTAAAAGTTCGAAAAGTAGATTTTATATCTGCAGCATTGCGTATTGCCTTAACAGGAATCCACGAATTATTTATCTCGATATCCTCAAGTTCCATATAATTAATTTCTAACTGAATATCTAATGCATTCTAACTTCCAAATTAACTCCGAATAAAAAATTAAACTTATAAAAATAATTTAAAGTTTTCTTAAGTATTATGAAAATTAGTACTTATATAATGTTTTATTATATATCATGTATATTAAAGGATAATCATTTATATATAAATATTTAAAGTTTTTGTACATAAATCTAATTTGTAACAGTCTAGAAAAATTCTTAATGTAAAAAGCAAAGAAAATATGTTTTACAGACTATATATGAAAAATAAATATACTTTATGACCTCTTTAAAAGTATCTCAAACTATTTCTATATAAATTATTACTTGATGTTATAATATATAAAAAATGGGAAACAAACAGCCAACTCCTGAAGAACGTATGCGTGAAGCTAAAAGGCTTATTAATCGTGGAGTCCGTGAACTTGACCGTGAAAGGACTCGCTTACAAAATGAGGAGAAGAAAATAATTGCTGAAATTAAGACCTTGGCGAAGAAAGGGCAAATCGCCCCATGTAAAACTTTAGCTAAAGATTTAGTACGTTCAAGAAGATACGTGACTAAATTTTATGAAATGAAGTCAAAATTGCAAGGTGTTGGGCTTCAACTACAAACTGTTAAGTCCACACATGCTATGGCACAAGCTTTAAAAGGAGTGACTTCTAGTATGAAAGCATTTAATAAGACGATGAATAACCAGGAGTTAAACAATATTATGAAAGAATTCATGAGAGAAAGTGAAAGAATGGGTATTACAGAAGAGATGATGGGAGATGCAATTGATATGGCTTTAGATCAGGAAGGTGATTTAGAAGCTTCTGATCAAGTAGTAAATCAGGTCTTATCAGAAATCGGCATAGAAGTCACAGATCAGATTGGTGATGGTGTACCTATTGGGGGGATAAGAGAAGAGAAAAAAGAAAACCAAATCGATGACCTCCAAGCTAGATTTAACAATCTTAGATAATTAGTCATTATATCTACCTTATATCAAAGAGTTATCCCCAGGAAATTCCACCTCAGAGAACTGTGGAGTTATACTACTTTCTAAATCTTTATGCCTACTAGTATAATTTTTCCAACTCTTAAAAATGCTCTTCAAAATTATAGTATTCAAAAACAAATTATTGCTATCATCAACAACTTGTCTACTTTTCACATAATTTTCTCTTATTTTCTTAAGTTCTTTTTTTGTTTTAAATTCCTCCATTCTAATAATTTTTACTATAAGCCTTCCTCTATCACTGCTTTTTTTGAAGTATTTTTTTTTAAGCACAGCATATAAAACATCATTAAAATAAAAATTTTCTTCTTCATCCATTTCAATATTCATAGACCCTAAAGCTTTTATAATACCTAATCTTGAGTTATCAGTTAAAATACCAAGATTTTTACCTACTTTTCCTATAAAATCTACTAATTTATCTTTACTGATTTTATAGTTTTGATTAGTTGGGTTACCTTCAGACCAGTATTTTTTATAGAGTTTTATATCTTTTGTAAATAAAGCTACGGAGTTATAAGGATTACTAGAGAATTCGTTATAATGCTGAAGGATGATACTAATGAATAAATCGAGGACTATGAAATCGATAATCCCAACAAAGGTTGTGAAGTAAAATGTGACAAGGTAGGAGTTTAAAGAATTTGTACAGTCCCACATTATTGTAGGATAGTCTTCACCTGTTGAGATTCGCCAAAGGATATTCATAGAATTGTCAAAATTCCAAAAGTTAAAGTAACTATTGATAGCGTCACCAGAGGTTACTGAGTAAAAAAGAAAGGATCCAAGAACAGCATAGATGAAGAAAATTAGTAATAAAAGTCCTAAGACGTTGAGGATGGCTGGAAGTGAGTAGGTCATTATGAGTAGAAGTTTTTGTAGGGTGTCTAGGAATTTTACTAGTCTTAGAAGTCTTGAGACTCTGATAACTCTAAACACTCTTATAAGTTGTGGCCCCTCTCTAAGCAAAGGTACACTAGCTGTCGAAGTTTGCCCAAGTATAATATCAATAAGTGATGTCAAGGCAATTAAAAAATCAAAAATATTCCATGAACTCTTAAAATACACAATCCCAAGTCCGATAATTTTTATCATAGCTTCTCCAATAAACACAAACGTACAGATTAAATTTATATAATTCAAACTGTCCTGATAGCTTTGACTAGCTTGCTGATAAGCAAGTGCCATAGAAAACATATTGATAATAATAAACCCCATAATAAAAACTTCAAAAGCTTTGCTTTTAGACACCTTATACATAATCCTTTTAAAAAATCCCTCCGGTATTTCAACAGCATCAATCCCCGGCCTAGCTTTTAATATCATTTTCTGTATTTCCGTCCAAAGCAACTGTTCCTTAGTAAGCAGCAATGCCGCTAATGAACTTTCAGTCTTTTTTGCCTCATTAAACTTATCAAAAACAACCACAGTAAACAAATTCACAAGGAAAAAATTCGATAAAATCAAATATATAATATAATAATAAGCCATATAAGGATTAGAATTCACTTCTGGAGCTATACCAATACCTTTAGCATCAACACCTTCAAGCATTCTATTCGGCCAGGATTCTTGTGACATAACAATAAAAAGTGTTAACATAGCTTGAAGTACATTATCAAAATTTGAATTATTATTAGTCCAAACATGTCCTGCTTCCAAACATGAGTTTATATCTTTAAAATTTTCATCAGAGCAATAATGCATTTTCCCTGCTAATAAAGATACACCTAATATAGCAAAAATTAACCAGACAATAAAAATTATGATCATAACATTTAATATAGCGCTTACAGATTCTAATAAGGCATAAACAACAATTTTCATAGACACGTTGTGTTTTATAAGTTTAAGTGGTCGCAAAGCTCGAAGGGTTCTGAAGATTTTTATAATAGGGATATTGATACTTGTTATACTCATATCGATAATTGATGCTACAACAATAACAAAATCGAGTTTATTCCAATTGTCTTTAAGGTAAGTGTTTCTTTCATTAAAAAATCCAAAAGCTATAGACTTGACTATAAACTCAATAGCAAAAAGTATCGTAAAAGCTCTGTCAAAACCATCAGAAATCTTGACTTGAATTGAGTTGTTTGGATATGAAAGTATATAAGTATCCCAAACAAGCTTTAGACTATTCATCATTATAATAAACAATAAAAAGTTCTCGAATTCCCAAGACACAGAAAGCTTGTAACACCATAATCTTATAATATTCGTTTTTGAAAACATATAATAACTATATTTGCATTCTAATTTTTCTAATAACGAATACCTTCGTTTTCTTCTTGGATTGGAATCTATAATTTCACTGTCACTGTCATGGAAATCTTCTGCGTCTTTGATTTTTTTTTGTATTTTTGTATTCATCCTTAAATTTTTTATCACATTTTCTGTCTCTTGAGATTCTTCATCAAAACTATCTAATAAAATAGCTAAAAACAGGTTTAATAATATAAAATTCCCAAAGATTATCCATAATATAAGTATAAGACAACTCCAAGGGCCTATATCACTACGAAGGCTTGATGTGAGTATATCATTCCAATTTTCAGTTGAGAGGATTTGAAAAGTTGTGATAAAAGCCCAGTTGAAACTGTCAAAATTACCTCTTGGGATACCTTCAGGGAAATTAAAAGTCCCACCAAAAATCTGCATGTTGATAAGAGTGAAAATGATTTGAAATAGAATAAGTAATAAAAAAAGATAAGCGAAATTGGATATTGATTTGCCTAATGAGGATAAAATACGGGTCATATATTTCAAGTACCTGAATATTCTTACTACTCTTAATACTCGGAAAATTCGGAATATTCTTATTGCCCGAAATGCGGTTATAGCGCTTGTACCACCGGATATTATGAAAAGTTCAATAAGACTTAAAGTAACAACTATTGTGTCAAAATAATTCATAAAATCTCTAAGGAATTCTTTATAACCTGAACCCAGGATTTTTAGGAAAAGTTCTGATGCGAAAAAATATGTGAAAAATACATTTATGTTTTGAAGAAGGTTTTCGCTCTCATTTGAAATACCGTAATGCTCTACAGATAAAGAGGCAGTGTTTATTAGAACAGCGATTATTACAATAAAATTTGTGTATCGGTGGGTGTTGAGTACTTTTAAAGGGTAAAAGATTTTTTGAAGTTGTCCGAGAAGTCCTTTTTCCCATAGTCTAAAACTCCCTTCAGAAAGTTTTTTTTTAATCTCATCAGCTTTTTCATCCTCTGCCTCATCCATAACATCAGCTCCTGACCAGTACCCTTCAATCCAATTTCCATCCACGGTACATTCTTGNTAACATCAGCTCCTGACCAGTACCCTTCAATCCAATTTCCATCCACGGTACATTCTTGTAAAACCACTTTAGCCGGGACATTAATCAAAAAAAATGCTTCACTTTTCTGAAACCTCATCGATAAAAAATGAAAAAGCTTATATTTATTTTTATACTCAGAGAATTTTTTAAATGTTTTTTTGACCATTTTTTCATAAAACACAATCATCGGATCATGCTGATTATAATCTCTATAAGAAAAACAATACATACTTCCAATACTTAANGTAAAACCACTTTAGCCGGGACATTAATCAAAAAAAATGCTTCACTTTTCTGAAACCTCATCGACAAAAAATGAAAAAGCTTATATTTATTTTTATACTCAGAGAATTTTTTAAATGTTTTTTTGACCATTTTTTCATAAAACACAATCATCGGATCATGTTGATTATAATCTCTATAAGAAAAATAATACATACTTCCAATACTTGGTTTAACCGGAATAGGTAAAATTTCCAAACTTGATTCTGATGTGATTTTATACGATTCCAATAATTCTAAACGTGACCTTTTTAAAGTTGAAGGGTTTTTCTTAAGTATATCCTGATCTTTATGTTTTATAGTAACAGCACTTTTTAATCGAGTATAAGATCTACGTCTTTTCTTTGTAATATTAGGGTCATGTTGTTCGGTAAAAATTTCTTTAGTCTCAGCTTTACCAGTACAAAGAAAATCTCTCATATAATTATACTGAGGTTCAGCTAAAAACGAAGACTGGATTTCACTTGATTTCTTATTAAATACAGGGAGAACTTTAGATGAATCAGTTAATTGTTTTGTTATTTTACTGTTACTGTTTATAGCATTTTTACTTTCAAAATGTTCAGTTTCATATCGACAATAATCATAATTTTCAGCTTTGTATGCTTCACTCATTATCCATGAAGGTCGGTTTTTTTGATGAGTATTTTTATTGATATTTTTGTTTTTTATAGGAAAATTATTTTTCTCAGTCTCATCTTCTTGAGATTTTTCGTTGTTAGGATTAGCATTAGAGTTTTCATCAGATTGTTTGGATTCTAAATGCAATTTCACTGTATTGTTGTAGATTGTTCGGAAAATTGGGTCACTAACAGACTCAAGTTCGTTATTTTTTTTCTCAATCATACTACTGGAGATAATTTCAAAAGATATAGTAATTATAGCGAGAGTGAAGTTTAAAATCAGATTCGCCGCAATGAAAATCAGAGGCATATAAAAAAATATCACATAGTAACTAGAAGCTGTTTGAGTTATATACATAATAGTAGTCCACCCTTCAAGTGTTATAATTTGAAAAATAGTCACAAGGCTTATAAGAATGTTATCAAAATTAGTTACCCCAAAATTTGGGTTGTTAAGCCCAGTAATACACTCATAACCATTTGGGCATTTTTCCGCTCCACATACTAACTCTGTATCATTATAAAACCCATCTTGTATATTTATACAACGATTTGTCAGTAACCCCATCCACAACTGCACTGCGGCAATAGCAAAAATCAATATAAAAAAAAACAATATAAAAAAAGCTGACAATAAAGGCTTTATTGAATTCAACATAGCAAATACAAGTGCTTTCATACCTTGAATCGAAGAAATACTTTTCAAAGGGCGTAAAATACGCAAAGATCTTAATGAAGACAATCTAAAACCTGATCCAGCAAAAGCACTAAGCCAAGCAGTTACAAGTATTGTAAAATCTAAAATATTCCACCAGTCTCTAAAATATGAGTCACTATTTAAAATAAACCCATTTGCCCCAACTATCATAGCGAATTCAACTGTATAAAAATACACAAAAAATAATTCAATCCTATCATAAGGATAAGGAATTACTGTAACTCTTGGATCTTCTAAAGCTAAGACAACTGTATTGAATAATATTATTAAAATTATCAGAACTTGAAATATTGAACTATTGATAATAATACTAAATATTTCTGATATTCCTTTAGCTATTCTTACAATTGCTTTTCTTAATTCAAGTAAAGGATATTCATCAGTATATTCTTCAATTTTTTCCATGTTTGTTCTTATTCGTATTTGTAAATAGTTCTCTAGTTCTGAGATCCTTTCTGTTGAAAATTGTGAATTTATATCTTTTTGATCTTTGTTTTCTTGATCGGCTGCTGAGATTTGTGAGATGTTAGATAAGGTTTTGCTACTTAAAGATTTTGTATTGAAGTTTAAAGGATTAAGATAAGTTTCGTCTTGAATAAGCCTTTGGTATTCATCATCTTTTGGTATGTGTTTTTCATCATTATGATTGATAGTTTTTTTTGGTATGAAATTTGATACTAAGGATGAGGGATTTTCTGATTGTATGACGATAATATCTTCAGATGGTTTAAATTCTGAGGCTGATATTTGTGAGGAGAGGAAATTACTTTTAGGGAGGTTTGGGGATTTTTTTATTATTCTACTGTTGCTTTGGTTACCTTCCCACTCTTCGATGATTTCATTTGAACCTCTGATTGTCCGTTTGATACCCCACTTTTTTTCGTTTTCCTGCCACCATTTGTCGCTGATTTTTTCTTTGTCGGATGAACTCCAGTTTTCAAACCATTCTTTTTTACCATCTTTGCCTTTTATATATCCCCAAGCACGACCTGAATCTTCATTTTTAGTATTTTCTTCATATTTTTCTCCTTCTTCATGCCAAGTTAAACTCCAAGTTTTACTTCCAATTACCCCTTGTTTTTCTCCCCAATTTGCTGTATTGGAAACCCAAGACTTTTCAATAGCTGAATCCCCAGGCTTTTTATACCAGTTTTCTTTCCATAAAAGCCCGTCTTTATTCCCAGTTTTTGATCCGTAGTTGTTATCAATTTCAAGATGAGAAAACTCATATATTTCTTCAGTTGGGGAAAATGACCATATCTCTTTATTCTCAGAAAAACCTTCTTGACGTTGCATTTCTCCCCAATGCTTGTCTCCTTGTTTCCAGCTTTTGGCATAAGTTGTTTCATGCCATTTCTCCAAGAACCAAGTGATATTTTTGCTATCATAGCTCAGCTTAAGCCGATGGTCATTGTTAATGTATTCTGCTATTTTAATAGGTCCTTCGTACCATAAGGCTGTATAAACTCCTGAGTCGTTGTTGGTAAAAGGTTCATTCTGTGTTGAGAAAAATGAATACAATGGGAACTTTTTAAGGTCATCTAAAAATAGTTCTGCTTTAATCTGCTTTATCCGACTCTCATTTAGGTTATCCATTTATAATTAAATTTGTTCTTTTGATATTCCATTAGATTTAAATTTTCTGTTAACTCTTCTTAGTTATCATAATTTATTCTTCGTTATTACCTTTATTTCTTTAAATAAAATATGCTTTTAGTTTTTAAATATATTGCTTTTTATAGAAGATCTGTATTTTTTTATGTATATAGAGGATATAAATAAGAAAAAAAAAGAAGATTCTCGAATTTGTTTGAAAATTGAAAGAAATTGTATTATGATCATATGGGTAGATGCAAAATGTAAGAAAATATACACAAAGAATATCTAAATAAAATTGAAGGGTGTTAACATATAAATTATACAAAAAAAACGATTTAACTCTAACACCAAGTCACTACAAAAAATATATCATAACCTAAAAATCAACAAAATTACAAGTAAAAAACCAAAACTTCTTATTAACTACTTGCCAATATTACGTGAAGGGTGATACTTATTAACTTTTTCACTCAAAACAACCCCTTGAAGCACATTCGGGACCTCAAATTCAAAACTCTCAACTAAAGACTCATGCCACAAATCAAATTTATCAAGTACCAAACTTCCATCTCCAGTATAAACTTCTAAACAATCCGCTTTATCAAGGTCACAAATAGGTGTTACCAAATATATCATCCCATTTTCTCTATTAAAATCTCTTATAACCCCAAGTCCAAAACAATTCCCTACTCCATTTGAAGAAACTCCAACAATTTTTCCAATCAACGCTGGGCCATACCCTTCTCCAACATTTTCCCCATCAATTTTTACAGTCAATTCTTGAAAAAAACATACTCTTGGAGGGATGTTCATAAGACCTAAAGATAAATCCCCAGGAACTTTGAAATAATTGCATAAAAGTTTATTTCTTAAAAGCTTAAAATCATATACTTTTTGATCAAGAATTTGAATTGTGTGAATTTCTGGCTTAGGTTTTGGATATGAACCTGAAAGAAAAGACTGTGGTTCTGAGANGTAATTGCATAAAAGTTTATTTCTTAAAAGCTTAAAATCATATACTTTTTGATCAAGAATTTGGATTGTGTGAATTTCTGGCTTAGGTTTTGGATATGAACCTGAAAGAAAAGACTGTGGTTCTGAGATTATTTCAAGGGCTTGAGATATTTTTGTATAATATTCTAATATGAGTCCTGGGTATGTTAAGGAGATTATGTCTGAAATAAGGATTCGGCCTATACCTGATTTCCAATTGTGACAATGGATTAGAAGATTATGACCTTGGAAGTCGCTAAGGTATTTGTGGAAGCAGATCTTGATAGACTCAAGGTACTTTTCAGTATTGTGCTTTGCTGATGTGTAGCCTATAAAATACTGTAAAACACATTGTGAGCAGTCATACAATGCAACCATACCAGGAAGTCCTTGTAAAGGATTCCCAAGATCAGTCTCAAGCACCAATCCATTTATCTCAACATCCCCAGGACCGATAACCAGAGTAACCATTTTTACATAAACTAAAAACTTCGAAATACCTTTTTTCATAATAATATTCATACAATATTTTAATATCAACAACAAATGTATCATATCCAAATAAAAAAAAACTCATATTCCTAACATTAATAACATAAAATAAAAAAAATTCCTTCATTTATTAATCTTCATATAAAATACTAATCAATCTGTTTATAAACAACTTGATTATCTCCAATTTCTTCCTCACTAGGGTTCTCACTTTTCTGCTCAATAAACTCCAGCATGTTTTTCCCTAAAGTTTCCTCTAAAAATGTTGACAAAATGCTTGAAATAATTAAACTTATAGCCATAATCGCAGCAGGGTTAATTCCAATAACTAAACATATCGTCAACAAATTAGAGCTTATCATTCCTGCTATTCTTCCAATAACATTACATATACCAAAAGCCATATTCCTAACCCTAGTAGGAAATAACTCAGCTGTATAAATATATATAAGGAAAAACTCAGCACCAACAAAAAATCTCCCAATAGCTGAAAACAATAAAATACCTTTATTAGCTGAAGTTTCTGATAAGAATTTTGGTAGAATCCATATTATAGTAAAACTTATTCCCCCTATAATAAAACAAATAATAGCACTTTTTTTCCTACCGATTTTATTGATGAAATAAGTTGCAAGAAAACTTGCTATAGTTTCAGCTAAGGCCATTACTGCACCTTCGATATAAACATTTGGGAATAATGATGGCATTATAAATACCATACCATAATAAGTTAACACTATATTAAACCAGAGTATTGAACAAATTGAGAATTTTTTGAAAAGGTATTTGTTTTGGAAGAAACTTAGGTAGGAATGAGAGATTTGCTCTTCAATTATCTCATGTTTGATAGAGGAATCAAAAGAACCAGCACCGTTGATTATACTGATTGAGTTAAGGACTATTATGGTTTCTTCGATATTTTTGTGGTTGACTAGGAGGAAACGAGGAGATTCATATATGTAATTCATAAGAAAATATTGAGCTAATAAAGCTAGTGAAGCTAAAATAAACGTAATTCTCCATGGGATACTGAGTATGTAAAGTATTGATAAAAATATAGCGAAAATTCCCCAGCAACTAAAAAATATACCTGAGAACAGGTTTCTATGAGCATTTTCCACATATTCTGTAAGCATTATAAACCCTGGAACATAAATACCAATTTCAAGCATTCCGACAAAAAAGTAACTAACAACAATAGCCCAAATGTTCCAAGAAAAAGCTATCAAAAGCATCACTGGAATTCCTAACAATGTGAAAAATTTAACAGTTTTTTGTCTTCCATATGTATCTGAAATCCAGCTTATAAAAAGAGCCCCTATCATCATTCCAATAAAATAAAATGTTCCAACAAGGCCAATAAGATATTTTTTAGTGCCAAACAAATGAAAATCAGCAGTAGCTGTGTTTAGCAGTTTTTCTGGAATTTTGCAAATACCTTCTGAGTCACAGTCTAATTCTCCTGGAGGTAGCATGAAGGGAAGTCCCATTATAATAAATGATAATGCAAGCTGACTAAGGCTTAGTATTAATAATGTGCGCTTTTGATAAGCGTAGTTACCTGAAACTTTGGCTATAGCTTCTTCGATAGTCAACTGATCCATTAGTATTATAATGTTCTATTTACAGCATGATTTTCCCATTTATTTTTAGCATAATCTTGTGAAATTTGACATCTAAAACCAATTAGCCATAACTAAGATATTCTCACCTTATAAAAATTTGTTTTACTAAACTTCATGAATTTTTAACAAACCAAAAAACTTTTTATAAATTTAATACTAAATATTCAATCATCCCATCAAATATTTTTTTCACTGTCAAAAAATCATCAGCCCAACAGAATCAAAAAAACTATAAAATTCTCTTAAGTTATAAAATTATAATACTTGTTATTAGATTAAAACTAAAAAAATCTTTTAAAATACATATCACTATATCTTAATATTTACTATTAGTTTATATATGAATTATTTCATTTCTATTCTATTCTTATATCTTTATAGTTATTTTAAAATTTTTCATTTTTCCTATTCTTATATAATCACTTACCATCCAATTTAAACCTGTTCCTAAAATAAATATTAAGCTTAAAAGTAATTTCATTTTTATCATGGATCAAAACTTACACTTATATTTACAATATTTATACTAACTTTCTTATCAAACTTTTAGTTTTCATAAATATTATCTTCATTAAAACCTATTTTATCTATATTTTTTTTTAAAGAAAGTTATAAACAAGCCTTCTTTAGTAATTTTACTTAAGGTAAAAACTAAAAGTAAATCTTAACTAAAATAAGCTTTAAACTACATAAAATTATAATCTATTTATTCTTTTATTAGGAACATACATTAGTTGAGTGCCGAGAATGTCAATAAATTCAGCCAATGGTCGCTTACTTTTAACTGACATTGGGACTTTCCTGACTGGAAATCTCGGAAATACCTCTGCATCTTTGAATATTCTATTCAAAGGGAACGCATAATCATGAGTTTGATTTTNAAGAATGTCAATAAATTCAGCCAATGGTCGCTTACTTTTAACTGACATTGGGACTTTCCTGACTGGAAATCTTGGAAATACCTCTGCATCTTTGAATATTCTATTCAAAGGGAACGCATAATCATGAGTTTGATTTTTATTCTGCCTTGATCTTTTAAAATCCATGTGCCTTAGTCTTGATTTAAAAGGATAAAGAGCTCTTGGGGTTAGTGGATGGTTTTCNTTATTCTGCCTTGATCTTTTAAAATCCATGTGCCTTAGTCTTGATTTAAAAGGATAAAGAGCTCTTGGGGTTAGTGGATGGTTTTCACGACTAAAGCTATTTTTGTGCCCAGTGATCACCCATTCACTATCGATTTTCACATTTCTTGCAGGTGAGTAATACATTTTATTAATTTTAAATTGTCCTTCTCTATATTGTTTTAAATGAATATCTTATATAATAATTAAAGATTATATGATTTTTTATGATAAAGACTCAGAGTTAAAATTTCCAGCTTTTTGCATGAGGTTATTTATGTACTCTTTTAGAATGTTATTTTCATCTCTTAAGTCCTGATTTTCGCTTCTGACAGAGTCGATTTTTGTTGTCAGGTCTTGTAGTGTGTTTTGCAGTTGTAGTATTTTATCTATAAACGCTTCTTTTTCTATCTGTTCATTTTTTAATGAAGACATTATTCTTTTATAGTGTTATTATTGTAACATATTATAATTTCTGATTGTGTCATAAAAACTTTGAAGAATATGGTTTTTAATTTGTTTAATTCAATTAATAGAGTAAAAGAGGAATCATTATAGGGAAATTAAACCTATCGAAATTATAAAGACTAGATATCTATTGAGACAATCTGTGTGGAACTTAATAATTATCAACTCTATGTGGAAAAAGAGAGATTTTACTGACAAGTGTGTGTATAAATGCTATAAAATTATAAAGACTAGATATCTATTGAGACAATCTGTGTGGAACTTAATAATTATCAACTCTATGTGGAAAAAGAGAGATTTTACTGATAAGTGTATATAAATGGCACAAAAATATTTTTTTAAGGGATATTTTCCTTTAGGAATTTTGCAATATAATTATATCTTATGCTTATCAGAATTTTGCCTGATTTTTGATTTATAAATTAGGTTAATTCTTAAAAAACATCTTAAAAAAACATCTTAAAAAACATCAAATATTTTAATCAAACAATTTTAATCAAATAATTATATAACCGATATACTTATCCTTTAATAATATTTTAATCACTTTCAAAGCAACTTCCTAAATCTTGTAAAAATGCTTCCTTCTTTTGAATGCACAACTGTGAATGATTTGTTTGAGGATTGCAGCATCTAATTCTAAAAACTGCACAAAATGTATCCAGGTCCATAATTTCAAAATGTTTCTCAAACCAAAAAATTAAAAATTCTTTATAGCATGGAAGACTGGCAAAATATTCATGAGCTTTTGTACGGCGATGCATTTTGGATAAAGGTTCGAAATTAATAAAAAAATTTATAGCAAGGCTAAGTTCTTGTAAAGAAAAACCCTTTATAGATTCTAAAATCTCTTGTTGGATATTAGGATTTTGTATTAAGCATCTTTGTATTTCTTTATATAAGTAATTTCTTTTCAAAGGAAAATCATCATTTTTTGGATTTGAATACATGTCATTGGTTATATTTCTAAGTTGATGAGCCGGTATCATGCTCTAATATTAACTTTTAATAATTATATCTTGATTACTCTAAGTTATTTTTGATAAGATGGAATATTTGATAGTCTTAAGGTGGTTTATTTGTTACAAAAGGAAAATTAGGGGGATTTAAAGTTTTTGAGGCTTTATTGCATTTGTTCGGAAATGCTTTGATAGGTCTATGTTTGATTTTTTAAGGGTAAATATGAGAATCAGCCTAGAATTGAAATTGGGAACTTGTAAGATTTATAGGGGCAAATAATGATAGATGATTAATATTGGGTGTAGATAAAAATTTAGTTTGAGAATGGATGATTAATAGTGGTAAGGAGGTTATAACAATTTTTGAGACATTATTATGGGTATATGTTTATATAATAAAAGACTAATTTTATGATAGATTAAAACTACTTATCTTTGATTTGTTTAGCTTAGTTTTATTGAATTAAAAGATTGAGATCAGATAAAAATAAAACTAAAATCAAATTTAATCATATCATTTACCATAAGCTTTTTATATTCTACTATCTTATTGTCTCTATAAATACTAATATTCTAAATATCTTATTGTCTCTATAAATACTAATATTCAGCTCTAATTTTTCATCAAATCATTGCAAACTTTCTCCTAACACCTAAATTTCCTATTCATCCTATAAAATTTCTTGACCAAATCATTTTTTTTTCCGAACCTAAAATCATAAATCCTAAAAACCCCAACATAAAATCCTCACAAAATCCTGGATTTCCAACACCTTAAAAAAAAAATCAATTCTCTCCTCTAACTTCCACTACATCTCTTGACAACCTATCCAAAGCATCTTCATTATCCAGTAATTTCCAAATCAAAATACTAAAGAAAATAATATTTAAATGGCAGCAACAGTTCAAGCAGAGCCAATTTCAAAAGAAACTATAAAACTACTTATGCTCGGTGACTCAGGTGTAGGTAAAAGTTGCTTAATGATAAGATTTACAAAGTCAACTTTTTCTTCACAAATGATGGGAACTACAGGTATTGATATGGGTGTTAAAGAAATGAATATAAAAAACCGATATGTAAAAATACAAATTTGGGATACAGCTGGTCAAGAAAGATTCCATTCAATAGCTCGAACTTATTATCAAGGTGCTCATGGAATTATACTTTGTTATGATGTTAATGATAGAACTTCATTTAATAATATTCCAGTATGGCTTGAGGATATACGTAAATATACCAATTCTGTCAATATATTATTAGTTGGTAATAAAATTGATTTGAAGAAAATTGTCTCAGATGATGAAGCGAGGGAATTTGCTAAAAGTAATTCTATACCTTTTATATTAACAAGTGCTAAGAATGATGAAAATGTTCAGGAAGCTTTTGGAAATTTGATAGGGAAAATACTTGAGAGTGGTGTTGTGGTGAAACAAGAAAAAAAATTGTTGAAAGATAGGAATAATTCTGGGAAGAAAGGGTGTTGTTAATTGTTAATAGAGGTTGTATAGTTATAATTAGAAAGGTTTAGAGAGATTTTGTGTTTGGATTATTTGAAAATTTTAGAGATAAAGTAGCATGTGTTATAAATATTTTTTTGTTGTTGTGATTGTGTATTATAAGTAAATTATTATAAGTTGAGGTAGATATTTAAATTTTAATCTATTTGAGACTTGCTATGATAAACAGTAACTAAAAAACCCTTAAACCCAAAAACAATAACCATCCATCTTACATCATAACCCTATCCCAAACTCTTAAAATCTTTATAAAAACTATACAATCCTATATTCCTAACCGTAACTTTACATACATAATAAGAATATCTAACCTAAATTAGGCATAAAATTGAGTTATCCACCTTTCAAAACATGGTGGGCCTTCAGTTTGAATATCAGCTCTAGCTGTACCATGAGCCAAAGTCCCATCACGATTTAATAACAACAACAAAGGTATTCCAGTAACTTTAAATTTACTTTTCAATGTCTTAACTCGCGGATCATTGAAAGGTATAGCCACCCAAGGCATACCATTGAAATATTCATTAAAACTAATTTCATCTTGATCAGAAGTGATTTGGATTACTTCAAATCTTTTATCAGGATAATTCACGTCATTATAAAACTCTAAAAGTACTGGATTGAATGTTCTACAAGGAGGACACCATCCGGCTGTGTAATAAAGTCCAACAACTTGGCATTTTTCAACATCAGCATAGCTAATTTCACTGTCTCGGCTAAGGAAAAAATCCCCAATAACTGATTGCATATTATAAGCTGATAATGATGTTTTTGATATGAAGATTAGATTTAAAAAAGGATTTTATGTTAAGATATTCTTTTTGAGGATTAGAAAGAAAGGGGTTTGGTTTTTTTATTGGAAAATAAAGATTGGGTATTTTTTAGTTTTTAGAGGTATTTTTATGGGTAAAAAAATATNGGTATTTTTATGGGTAAAAAAATATTGTATAGGGTGAAAGAATAAAATGATATAATGGGTTTTTTAATATGGTCAAGAGAGATAGGATTTAAGGTTTTTTTGATGGTATTATAGGTGGATATGAGTTTGTGGTGAGCTTTTTAAGGGCTGATTAGTATTTAAGAAACTAATTTTTGTATTATGATTAAGGTGGGATTTTTATGGATCAGTACGAGGAAGGGTGATAGAAGAAGTTGGATTTAGTACAGCATAGGAGCTAAAATTTATAGTGCATGGACATAATGGACTTTTTCTTTTTGACTAAATGGAAATATGGAAGATTAGGGATTATTGGGGACTTGGATTTTGAGAATGTTGAGAAGATTTGAGAGGATTTTAGATGTAAAAATAAGGAATAAAGAATAAATAAAAGCTGAGTAGGAAACTGAGAGATAAAATAGAAGAGGGAGAGAGTTTAAGAGAAAAGAACTATAAAGTAAAATGGAAGAAAAAATATTTAGAGAGGGAAAGTTATCCATAGAACGAAAATAATAAAAAATTGAAGAAAAGGTTTATAATTATGATCGCTGTATTCATTCATTTAATCTTTGTATTATAATTAGTAAATGGGTTGACTAATTTATAATAGGCACTCTCTGATCATCATATTTTCCACAGGTATAACTCTTATTAATCAAAATTCTTATGCTTTTCATCAATCTAACCTTTTTAGAATCTCTGGTAGAATAAAAAGGAAGCCAAAGACTAAACCACTTTTCTTCGATAGCCTAAGGGTTAAAACAAGTAAAACTATAATCAAAAAATCAAAACTAGATATTTCCTATATAAATCAAATCATTGTTAAAAAATTTTTTTGGTGGGCTTTTTTGGTTTTTCGGCATTTGTTGACCATGCCTTTCACCATTTCTAATAATTTAAATGAGAGAAATTGTCCACGTACAAGGCGGTCAGTGCGGTAACCAGATTGGAGCTAAGTTCTGGGAAGTCATTTCTGATGAGCACGGAATTGATCCAACTGGTACCTATCACGGTGATTCTGATCTTCAGCTTGAAAGAATCAATGTCTACTACAATGAGGCTACTGGAGGAAGATATGTCCCAAGAGCTGTTCTTATGGATCTTGAACCAGGGACCATGGACTCGGTCAGAGCTGGACCTTTTGGCCAACTTTTCAGACCAGACAACTTTGTTTTCGGCCAATCTGGTGCCGGTAACAATTGGGCTAAAGGTCACTATACCGAAGGTGCTGAACTTATTGACACAGTTCTTGATGTTGTCAGAAAAGAAGCTGAAGGCTGTGACTGTCTCCAAGGCTTCCAAGTCTGCCATTCTCTTGGTGGTGGTACCGGCTCAGGTATGGGAACCCTCCTTATCTCAAAAGTCAGAGAAGAATACCCAGACAGAATCATGGAAACTTTCTCAGTCTTCCCATCACCAAAGGTCTCAGACACCGTCGTTGAGCCTTACAACGCTACACTATCCGTCCATCAATTAGTTGAGAACTCAGATGAAGTCATGGTCATCGATAACGAAGCCCTTTACGACATTTGTTTCAGAACTCTTAAGCTCACTACTCCTACATATGGTGACTTAAATCACTTGGTTAGTGCTTCAATGAGTGGTGTAACCTGCTCAATCAGATTCCCTGGTCAACTTAATGCTGATCTTAGAAAACTTGCAGTCAATCTTATTCCTTTCCCTAGACTCCACTTCTTCATGATTGGTTTTGCTCCTTTGACTTCAAGAGGTTCTCAACAATACAGAGCTCTCACTGTTCCTGAACTTACTCAACAAATGTTTGATGCTAAGAACATGATGTGTGCCTCAGACCCAAGACATGGAAGATATCTAACTGCTGCTTCTGTTTTCAGAGGTAGAATGTCAACTAAAGAAGTCGATGAACAAATGTTGAACGTTCAGAACAAGAACTCAAGCTACTTCGTCGAATGGATTCCTAACAATATTAAGAGTTCAATTTGTGATATTCCTCCTAAAGGACTTAAGATGAGTGTCACTTTCATTGGTAACTCAACCGCTATTCAAGAAATGTTCAAGAGAGTTGCTGAACAATTCACAGCTATGTTTAGAAGAAAGGCTTTCTTACATTGGTACACTGGTGAAGGTATGGACGAAATGGAATTCACTGAAGCTGAAAGCAACATGAATGATCTTGTTAGTGAATACCAGCAATATCAAGATGCTACAGCTGAAGAAGAGGGAGAATTCGATGAGGAAGAAGAAGCAGCATAAGTCTTAAACTTAGTTTTAGTCTTTAAATTTTGAATTTGTCGAAAGGCTACAGCCATTTATATTTTAATGGAAAGAGACTAGAGCAAAAGTTTAGAGACTTGATTTTTTTGCTTGAATTTGTATATAGGATAACATATTAATTATTAATTACAGCCCTTGTGTATAGTATTAATAATACCCTATCCATTCTTCAAGAATACAATTTCATCCTTTATGAAATCTCCATCAAAGAATTCCAAAAAAAGTTACGAGCTTGTTTAATTATAAAGCAAGATTATAAATAAAGGATGTGCTTTAATGAATTATGATTAAGTTAATAATAAAGCTTTATAGAATTTAAAGCTTGAGAATAAACTTTAGTAGATGATATGTAATGCTATGATGGGCTTTGCATAGAAAAGCTTATATTTTAATATAAGTTAGTTTAAGTGATTATTTTTAGAGGCGTCAGATGGTTATAGATTAAATGAGAAAATTTGTTCATGTATATTAAAAAAAAATTAGGTACTTAGTATCGTGAAGTCATATCAGATAAGCATAAAATTGATATTATAGAAATTGGATTTAAGAATACTATGCTTAGACTCTAAAAACTAAAGATACTTAAATAATAGTTTCTTTTTCAGAGATAAAATGTCAACTATAAATATTTCAGAGCAAGAACTTAAGTTACTTTACCGAATAAATCCTAGCAATATTAAAAGTTCAGTTGACGATATTCATCCTTTAGCACATAAGATGAACATCATTTTTATTGGTAACTCAATCGTTATTATAGAAACATTCAAGAGTTTCTTAAAAATTTCAGAAAATTTATAAAAAAAACATATAATTGGCATACTGATGAAACAATAGATGAAACAAAACACATTGAAAGCTGAGAGCAACAAAAAACATCCTTATCAGTGAATATCAGCAATACCAAGATGTTTTAGTTGAAGAAAAGGAGAATTGAATGAGGAAAAAATACTGAATATCCTCATAAATTAGCTTAGTCCTAAAAATTTTTGAAATTGCCATAAGGCATAACTACTTGCCTTTTATTAAAAGGACCTAAAGCAAAAAATCAAGAGACTTAAAAAAATGTCTCAATTTTGCTTAGTGGATATCATATGAAATATTCACAGTAGCCCTTGCGTATTATACAATAATTATAATACCCAATCCAGGATACAATCAAATACACAAGTCTTCTTTATGAAACCGACATAAAAAAATTCAAGAAAATTTTCTGAGTTCATTCAATTTACCCCAAGACTATATAAAATATGCATATTTCGAATGTATTTATGATACTGAATAAGTTAGACCTTAAAAATCTAGCTTATTAGAAGATTTCTAATTTTTTGGTGGGTTAAGTATAAGTAATTTGAAATTTTATTATGGGCTAATTTAAGTGGTCATTTCTGAAGATGTCTATTGGTTATAAATAAAATGAGAGAAATTGTTCACGTACAAGGCGGACAGTGTGGTAACCAAATAGGTGCCAAGTTCTGGGAAGTCATCTCTGATGAGCATGGAATTGACCCCACAGGTACTTATCATGGTGATTCTGACCTCCAGCTAGAGAGGATCAATGTGTACTACAATGAAGCTACTGGTGGCAGATATGTTCCAAGAGCAATACTAATGGACCTCGAACCAGGAACCATGGACTCTGTTAGAGCTGGACCCTTCGGTCAACTCTTTAGACCAGACAACTTCGTCTTTGGTCAATCTGGTGCCGGTAACAATTGGGCTAAGGGCCATTATACTGAAGGTGCTGAACTTATTGACACAGTTCTTGATGTTGTTAGAAAAGAAGCTGAAGGCTGTGATTGTNAGAATATCCAGACAGAATCATGGAAACTTTCTCAGTCTTCCCATCACCAAAGGTCTCAGATACCGTCGTTGAACCTTACAATGCTACACTTTCTGTTCATCAATTAGTCGAGAACTCAGATGAAGTTATGGTCATTGATAATGAAGCACTTTATGACATTTGCTTTAGAACTCTTAAGCTCACAACACCAACTTATGGTGACTTAAATCATTTAGTCAGCGCTTCAATGAGTGGTGTTACTTGCTCAATCAGATTCCCTGGCCAACTTAATGCTGATCTTAGAAAACTAGCAGTCAATCTTATTCCTTTCCCTAGACTCCATTTCTTCATGATTGGTTTTGCTCCTTTAACTTCAAGAGGTTCCCAACAATACAGAGCACTTACTGTTCCTGAACTTACTCAACAAATGTATGATGCTAAGAACATGATGTGTGCCTCAGACCCAAGACATGGAAGATATTTAACAGCTGCTGCTATTTTCAGAGGTAGAATGTCAACAAAAGAAGTCGATGAACAAATGTTTAATGTTCAAAAAAAGAACTCAAGTTACTTTGTTGAATGGATTCCTAACAACATTAAGAGTTCAGTTTGTGATATTCCTCCTAAAGGACTTAAGATGAGTGTCACTTTCATTGGTAACTCAACTGCTATTCAAGAAATGTTTAAGAGAGTTGCTGAACAATTCACAGCTATGTTTAGAAGAAAGGCTTTCTTACATTGGTACACCGGTGAAGGTATGGACGAAATGG
Source organism: Stentor coeruleus (assembly GCA_001970955.1). Classification (NCBI taxonomy): domain Eukaryota; phylum Ciliophora; class Heterotrichea; order Heterotrichida; family Stentoridae; genus Stentor; species Stentor coeruleus. The sequence goes on along the minus strand of MPUH01000076.1, from coordinate 67,425 downwards.
AATTCACTGAAGCTGAAAGTAATATGAATGATCTTGTTAGTGAATACCAGCAATACCAAGATGCTACAGCTGAAGAAGAAGGAGAATTCGATGAAGAAGAAGAAGCTGCTTAAATAATTCTTAAAATTATATTTAGGTCAATTTGGTTTTATTATCATATGAAATAAACTATTATTTAATTTACAAACATAATTTATGCTTCTTTATCATATAGAAATAAACTATTATTTAATTTACAAACACCCATATCTATATCTATTAAAAAAAATTTTTTATACACTCCATAATTTACACCTCATCTTCCACATAATTTAATTTTTACCTCATTATGAAATATTTAAATACAATACTTTTTCTATATCGACAAAATTCTTGCAGTCTTATCTGCAGAAGTGGATAACAATATAGGTAAATAAGGATGCCATCTTATAGACACAACCCTATCATCATGAAACTCCACCTTATAATTTTTCCCAGTTTTCATATTAACAAAACCTAAACTTCCATCAAAAGAGCAACTTACAAGCCAATTCGTATCACAACTAAATTCTAAACTTCTACAATCAGCCGTATGATAATTATATTTACTCATAAGCTTTCCTGCAGTTATATCCCACAATGACACAACTCCATCTAAATGTCCAACAGCTGCAACATGATTTCTTTGTTGAGGTCTTCTTTCTTCTTTTTTCAAAAACATCTCAGCTAATTTGTTTTTTGCTTCAGCTCTTGCTTGTGTAAATGAATTAGATAAACAAACAGAATTCATTTCAGCAAAAGATTCACCATTAAGAGTCATCATAGATTTCGATGCTCTCAAATCCCAAAGTTTAAGTTTTTTATCAGTGGCTACTGAGGCAAAATAGCTTCCGCTTCCTTCTGCGGCTATATGGAAAATTGACCCAGTATGTCCAGGGTATTTCGTTACAATTTGTCCTGTTTCAGTATTCCATTGAAACATATTCCCTTCTCCAATTCCCCCACTTAATAACGTTAAATCATCTACTGGGTTATAACATACTGTCCTGACAATATTCTCATGACCCCATAAAATTTTTTCTTTAATTTCTGGTAAATTACCTTCACCATTCAAATAAGCCCCATCTTCGAAAATTAGAGTTTCAGACTGAGACTCTTGCATTTGAAGAAAGTCAGGACAATAAAAAACTTTTATACTCCTATCATTTGATCCTGATGCGATTTGCTTTTCTGATCTTGCCCAATCAATACAATATACTGAACCAAGATGTGCTTTTCTTAATTCAAAAACTACATCTATATATTGTTCCCTTCCTTGATGCTCATTATATAATAATTCATCAACAATGTTATGCAATGAACACACTTTAATCGAATTAGAATTTGTTCCTAATACAAAATAATCCCCACTAACATTAAAAGCACTACATCTTATTGGTTTTATATCTTCAACTTTAGCCATTTCTCTAAGCTTTTCAGGTTGGAAGTTTTCCATTATATTCAATTTACTTTGTTTGATTTCTCCAATATCTTCACTTTCTTGCTCTTCTTCTATACTTTCTTCTTCATCTGAGTCTAAAGCTTCTATGAAAATTTTCCTACTTTCATCATCAGAGCTTTTGTCCACTGGTTTCCAAAACTTGACTTTTTTATTAAAAGGTTCTTCTTTAGATTCAGATTTTTCTTCAGGGTTTTCAAAGTATCTGCCAAGTTCAGTAGGATTTGATTTTGGACTGCGCATATTTCCTGTTTCTCCAACAACTTCATTTATTTGAATTTTTGGGATTGGGTAAATTTCGCTTAAGCATTTGACGCAGTCTTGAAAACTTAGACGTCGACCTGAGATTAGGGTCCAATCTGTATATTCTTGATGGTCGGTAAGTTTATTTAAGGATAAAATGCTGCATAGGGTGTTGAAATCGTTTGGATTAGATACTTTTTCTATGTCTTTTAGGATTTTAACTAAGTCATCTAATTGAGGGTCTGAGGAACTTTCAAGCTTTTCTAAAAATTCTTGCCTTTTAACTAAGAAGGCAACTTTGTTGTATACTGATTGGCTTCGGTTAAGTAATGGGGTTATGAAAGTTTGTATTTCGTCATAGCGTCCTTCCATTACAATTTCATAGAAAAAATCAATTTCTTTGCCGTAACTTCTGAGCTTAACACCTGATTCCCTCTCCAGCTCGTAAAAACTTGAGTAAAATTTCAGGGCCTCTAGAGATTTTAAGATGTTTTTTATTGTTTCTTCGCTGGCTGCCATTTATATTTGAATTATACTTAATTCGTTTGATGTAGTTAGATTTATTCAATAAAGGCTCTATGAAATCATAATACTTGATTATTTAAGTTTGATTGTATGTTTTTTAGATTTAAAGTAGTGTAATTTATGATATAATTTTATAATTTGTATGTATAGTTAAATTGAATTACAAGATAAAAGGTATAAGACAATTAGGGTGTTATTTGATGATAAATACAGTAAACTTTTAATATAAAAAATCTTACCTTATTAAATGTTTACATATTTCCCAAAGAATTCATAANACTTATAAATACAGTAAACTTTTAATATAAAAAATCTTACCTTATTAAATGTTTACATATTTCCCAAAGAATTCATAAATTCACTCCACAAAAATAACATCCTCCTCTCCTCCTTCCTACACAACCTAATCTCACACATTTTCAATAAAAAAAGTATCATATCCCATTCACCTTTTTCTACACAATCAATCCAACATCCAATTCTTATTTTTCAACTCATATTTAAATGGAGCAATATGAGCTTGGGAACTACAAAACCCTCGAAAGTTTTTACCGGCCCTTCAGAAACGAAAAATCTTCCGACAATTGTGACGACACAATGCCAGCACCTATGCCACTAAACTATACAGATAAGCGCTTTGAAGGTAACTTAGCAAAAACAGGTACTTCAATCCCAATGTTATCATTTACACCAGAGTTCATTGAAGAAGTAGAAGAATACGAATCTATAACAGTACCAAGTGAAGACATATTAGAAGAAAGTCTACGAAGAGAATGTGAAAAAATCTTAAGTCAAGACACTTTAATGAACAGACTAATTTATGATAGTATTGACCCAAGTCCTTTTTCTCAAAATGAAAACACTCCAACAACTTCTGATCTCCCACCTTTTTATCCAACCCCAGCACCTGAGGATTTGACATTAGTATTTGAATCTCGTTTTGAAAGTGGAAATCTTAGAAGAGTTATCCAAATACGTGAAAAAGAATATGATCTAATCCTTAAACCTGATTATAATACTAGAGGTAACACCCAATGGTATTATTTTTCTATATCAAATACTAGAGCAGGTTTTGAATATAGAATGAATATCATTAATATGATTAAACCAGATTCTTTATATAATTATGGAATGAAGCCTTGTGTTTATTCGAAAATCGAAGCTGAACAATGTAAAAGAGGATGGAGGAGAGAAGGATTAGATATTTGTTATTATCAGAATAATATAAAAAAAAAAGCTGGAGGCAATTATTATACATTAACTTTTACTATTGTCACAAAACATGATAATGATACAGTTTATATAGCTCATTGTTATCCATATACATATACTGATTTATGCAAATATTTAAATAGGTTGATGTCTGATTCTAAGAAAAGGAATAAAATTAGAAGAAAGACCCTTTGTCAGACTATTGCTGGGAATTCATGTGATATTTTAACGATAACAAATTTTACTTGTGATGAAAATTGTAAAAACAGAAAAGGAGTTGTGGTTTTTGCCAGGGTACACCCTGGCGAGTCGAATTCATCTTGGATGATGAAGGGGTTGATTGACTTTTTAACAGGACCGACACTGGATGCAAAGATTATTAGAGACAATTTTATATTCAAAATAGTTCCAATGCTCAACCCTGATGGGGTTATTAATGGTAATTATCGATGTGGTCTAGCTGGTGTTGACCTTAACCGATGCTGGACAGACCCTTCCCCTAAAATCCACCCAACAATCTTTTATGCAAAAGCAATGCTCAAACAATTCATTGAAGAAACCGAAGTTGTCCTAGTATGTGATATGCATGGCCACAGTCGAAAAAAAAACATCTTCATGTATGGTTGTACAAGTAGAGGTACAGTAAAAGAACAAGTCTTCCCTAAACTTCTTGAAACTAATTCTGAAATCTTTAGTTTTGCAGACTGTGATTTCGGTATACAAAAATCTAAAGAAGCTACAGCACGTATCGTAATTTATAAAGAACTTGGTGTAGTTAATAGCTATACAATCGAATCAAGTTTTTGTGGTGCTGATTTCGGTAAATATAGAGATTTTCATTTTAATCCTTTACATTTACAAGAATTCGGTAAAGATTTTTGCGATACTTTATTAGATTTTTGCGATCCAAACCAAAACAAAGTTCGTAGTATAACAGAAGAATTAGAAAGTATGAGACAAGAAGAAGATGAAGAAATTGAAATAATTGAAGAAATCATAGAAGAAGAAAATGGGAAGAAAAAAAGGAGGAAGAAAAAACAAATTATAAGGAAAAAACCTGCAACAGCTTTAAAACTCAAAAAAATATTGTAGTTAGAATATATTGTTTTAGATTATAACAAAATTAGGTTTTGACAAAAGGGTTATGTTGATTTTTCAGTTCTTTTTGGTTTAGGATGGGTTTGTTTGATTTTTCTAGGGTTTTCCAATAGATTCCAGAGAGAATTGAACAGAAAAGTAAGTTTATTCCTTGTTGGATATGCAAATACAGATAAAAACCATTGAAATCATTGGATTTTAGGTTTATTTTACTACTTGAGGTGACTAATAAGGAAAATGTTGTGTGGATTATAAAGATAAGGGATAAGGATAGGATGTAAATGAAAAGGTTGTATGGGGAATAACGGATTATATGCCCAAAAAGACTGATGAGGATTTGGAAAAAACCTATTATTAGAAAGCACCCATTGTACCATTTGAAAGCATTGGCGATTTCACATATGTAAATACCTAAACTTAGTTCACCTATTCCAAATATGAGAATACTTGTGTTAAAGATAAACCAAAGACCAAAGATCAGTGAGTTGCCTCCTTTTTTGTACTCGTTATTTACCATATTTTTATAATAAATGCATTTAGGATTTTTATACTGGGTTTTATAGGAAAATTAGACAAAAAAATGTTGATTTGTGGAAGTTTTAAAAGTGCCGAAAATAATCCTTCATTATTATATTTGAGTTAATTTCATATAATCACGAGCACGACTACCAAGTAGAGCTTTAATAATATGTGCAAGACCAACTTCAACCGGACTAACCTTGTAATTATTAGTCACCCTTCGAATTTCCTTTTCCGTCATAACATGCATAGCTTTGCTGATTTTCTCAATATTTTCTTTAATCTCAGCGATTTCATTAAGATAATTATTCCCTTCATGAGCATATACCTCATCTTCCCCAATACTCAAATCATGAAGTCTTCTAGTCGGTGAAACTTTCACTGAATTACAAAGTTTTCTTAGTCTTGCTCTAACATTTTCTAACAAATCCTCATTGTTTTTAGACACACTCATTTGATTTCTAGCTTCTTTAACCCTAGTTCTTGTTGAATCAAGTCGTTCTTGATTCTCAGCTAATTCTATATCATACTGTGCCATAGAAAGTAAAAACTGCGAACATTCTTCATCAAAAAAATATGGAAATGCTGATAATGGTATTGGTTCATCTAANAAAGTAAAAACTGCGAACATTCTTCATCAAAAAAATATGGAAATGCTGATAATGGTATTGGTTCATCTAATTGCCATAAACTTTTTATTACCCATCGTAAACCTTCTTCTCTTAAATCTAAACCTTGCTTTAAAATTTTCATATAAATTGATATCAAAGTACTTTTCAGTAATGATTGCTCTTTTTTTTGTTCTCTTTTAATACTGATTAAGATTTCCTTTTCTTTTTCTTTTTCTGTTATAAGTTTTGAAAATTTTTCTTTTATTCGCGCAATTTCGACAGTTAGGGACTGTTTTTCTTGTCGGAGTTTTTCTCGTAGAAGATAGTTTTCATGTGCTTCTCCTAATTTAAAAAGCTTTTTGAGTTGGATGTTTTTAGCTGTTTGGAGTAATGATGTTTCTTGCTGTTGGAGAAGTTTCATTTCGTTTGATGTTTTTATATCGGCTTCAGTGAACTCTTTGTGGATATTTTCAAGATCTTCTTTTAAACGTTTGATTGAGTTTTCTACTCTTTCGATTTCAGATGATATAGCATCCATTTCATGTATTGCATTTCTTATAATCTGATTGTTTTTGACTGTGATTTTTAAATATTCATCTTTCAATATCTTATTCTTATTCCTTTCTTGATTTATTATTGAGTAGGGAGTTTTATATTTATCAGAATCTTTATCTCTATTGAAGTCTTCAGTACTGATTAAGGTTATAGTTGATGGGTCATAAGTAACTGAAAGTTTTCGACGAAAAGTATATTTTTTTGCAATTGATCTTGGACTTTGAGCTGATGAATTGTGACGCCAGTGGTTTAGTTTCTCGACTTGATCATGATCTTCAAACTTCTCTTTTATTATAACTCCCCTTCTAGTTCTTTTACCTTTCAACAAATCTTTTAGTTCATCAACTGTACAAAATGTGCAGTTTTTCCAACTTGAATTGTCATTTTCACGAGAAGTTGAGACTTTTTCAGGCGGTTTTACAAAAATTTGGTTCTTGTTAGAAGATATAAGTGGTTTGAGTTTTAAAGCTTTCATGCTTAACTTTATCGGCAAATTTAATTCCCATTTAACTAAAAGTAAACATGTAACCATTTTACCGATAAAACACGCCTGAACCTAATCTGTTTTCTAAGATAATTTATTTGATAAATTGTTATGTTGCTTTACAATCATATATTTATAAATATTTTCATTTTTATATCGAAACTTATTAAAGCTTTGAATAAGTAAAAATAATTATTTTCATGTTTGCATTTATTGTATATCATTTTCTCGTTTACAAATCTTGGAATTTTCAAGGTTTGACTTTATTATTCCAATCAAAAAACCTTAAAGTATCAATATCACTAACATCAGTAAAAGCAATACGCTATTTGAATTAAAAATAATATTTTTAATATTCTAAGTTTCATAAAAACTCGAAAACATGTGGTTTATGAAAAATTATTAAAACTTTTTTATTAACAAAATTTAAAGATAACTTTAAATTCATACCTTTACCCTCAAAATCATACACAAATCCTCATATCTTTTAAAAACAACATATTTCAACTACAAAAAAATACTATCAAAATCACTATAAAATAACAACTAATCCATAAATCATATTATAATACAACCTATAAACAATTCAATTTTACAATTAAAAATTTTATAATATAAATCCTCACTTTCTTAAGTTGAATTATCATCTCCAGCATCAAACCTAGGAATCACAGTCAAATTAACCCATCTCTCAGGGTGATCAAACTCATCTCTTATAAACTCTTCCCACTTTTCAGCCGGGGTGTTATTTTCCAATATTTTCTCATACAATTCATTTATCTGTATATACTGCGCAGGATGTTTAGAATGAAAAGTTAGTTTCACAACCAAACATTTCGAAAAAAAACTTTTTTTCATATCAGATTTTATATTCACAACTTTTTGTCTACCTCCACTAGATAAAGGTTGAAAGTCTTCAATTTCTATAACCCCATTTCCTTTTCTCTGACCAGGTGATTCAATATTACTCATAATACTTGACCTAGGTATTATATTTGAACTAACTTCTTCTAAGTTATCATAAGAATTAGTCCTATTTCCAATTCTATTTTTCGCTCTTTTGATGAATTTCATATGTTTTTTCGTATAGTCCATTTCCTGTTTTTTTGCTATGAGCATTTGGGATATCGAAATCCTTTCTGTCTTTTTACTTATCACATCTAATATAAAATAAGTTTTTTCTAAAGCAAGAAATCTAAGTCTTTCAGAATACACTACATATTTACAAGGCATTTTTCCTGAAACATTCCTCAATTTTGTGTTTATTGCAGTTGCTATATTAACAGATTCCATGTTATCATTATGTAATGATAATAATTCATTAGCTTTAACAATAAGAAACTCCAAATATCCTTTTGTAGAACTTGATAAAGACTCGTTTTCATAATAAACTAAAGCTTCAACTGAGGATTTTAATTTAATTAATCGAAAATGTAGCCCCGGAAGAAAACTCATATTGTTATATTTTAAAACTTGTTGTGTAGGTTGGATGCAGATTTTAGAATGTGCTTCAAGTTTTGTAATTTCAATCATATTTTCGCAGTTAATACACAAGACATCAGGGATTTCATCCATGTTACGATTTTATTATAAAATTTGTTTTTATGAAATTTTAAGTAAAAAATTCCTTTTAAATAATATGCCTGATTTAGGATATTATATCTGCTCCTAAATTCTTAAGGGTTTCCTCAAGTTTTATCCTTCGGAGCTTTTCTTCACGTAATGAGGATTCTAGTTCAAGAATATACTTCCTTTGCGAACTTGTTGTTATTTGACTTCCTTTTTCTCTTATTTCATTTAGTAACTTTTCTAAGTCTTTTACTTCATCTCTTTCTTCTTCTTGATAGTTTTCTTCTTGGTCTTCAATTTCGCCTTGAGGAATTTCTTGACTTTTAGGCTCTTCTTCTTTAATATTATCAACTGAATGGTCAAAGAGTATATGGTCAATTTCTTGAGGTTTTTTAGACTCATCGTTATGGTTAACAGATCTGTATCGTTTATTGTATTGCTTGGATTGAAGGACTTCTGAAGGCTTTTCAGGCTCTTTTTGTCCTGGTTTACGATTGTAGGAACTACTGCGGGGTTTGAGGCTTCCTGATGTGGTTGGTCGAGCGATTATTGAGTTCTCTTTTGGGGATAATATTTGGATGTCAGATTTTTTATGGTTTACTGGAGGAGGTCTTGCGTATTTTCCACGGACCTCAGCGAAAACGTTTAGGTTTCTTAAATCGCCACCTGTTAAGTAAGGCTTGTTCCCATGTGTTGCATTTGAAAAAACTGATTTTATTGATGAAGATGTCTGTGGTCGGTTTAGAGGTTGATATATGCTAAGTAAGGGTTACTTTAAGAATCGACTTGCAGTGACTAGTTCTTTGGTTACTCTTTGCTGCCAGGCGAGGTGCTGATCGTGATAATATGCCATAAGCTTTAAATACAATCTTCATTTTTTTTAACTGCTATGAGAATCTTGATATTTCCCTTTGTCTCTTAGCTTGTATATAAGAAAAAACAAAGAATTTATTATTTTTGTGTATAAAAAATTGCTTTGGTTTATTTTTGGCAGTCGGTTATCAGTAAAATGCTAAAATAACAAAAGTTTACTTTTGAATTCTTTGAGTGTTAAAAATTTTAGTTAAAATATAACATAAAAAATGATATTTAAGTTTAATTGTATCATATATTATTAATAATAATAAGGTTCAAAGATATCTTAGTGAACCATTTTCTCCATCAGTATAAAAACATAAATTATATTATAAATTTCAATTAAAACCCTTCGCTATAAAAATTATTATTATTTAATACGTCTCTATTAAAATTCTACTTCTTTTACTGTTCCATTTTCATACACATATTTTCCTTTCCCTTTCTTTTTATCATTTTCCCAGTTTCCAACATATTTCTTTTTCTTTGTATGAACAAGTATTCCAAATCCTTGTCTTTTATCATTAACAAATTCCCCTTCATAATATTTATTTTTCCATTTCATTTTCCCAAATCCATTCATTTTATTATCTTTCCACTCACCTTCATAAATTTTCCCATCAGGCCATTTATATTTTCCATTCCCACAAAGTTTATTACACAATATATCTCCTGTATAAATAGACCCATCTGGATATTTCATAATCCCTTTACCACATTTTTCTCCATGAGAATAATTCCCTATATATTCAGTCCCATCTGGCCAATATTCATACCCTTTTCCATGCTGTAAATCATTTTCCCAATATCCTTTGTAACACCCACCAAGTTTTTCAGTATATTCACCATATCCATAAATATGCCCATTAACCCAAAAGCCTTGGAAAATTGAACTGTCTTTATGAATAAGCTTACCAAGACCATATGACTTATCGTTAACCCAATATCCTTCGTATGTAGCATTTTCTCCCCAATATTGAAATCCAAGCCCATTTCGCATATCTTTATGCATTTGTCCTCTATAAACTGCTCTATTTATTAATTTATTTTCAACCCATTCATTGCCTGATACTGGAAGAAGAACTGTGTTTAATACCCATATATAAGGCTTTTTCTCAAAAGAATTTTCCTTGAGTTTTTTTAACTGCTTTAATAACAAATAACGTTTACTACTTCGTTTTAATATACTAGGAGATGCTGGAATTGTCACTGAATCTACTATGTCTATTATATTGCAGTTTTTAAATAAGTTCCCATTGCCCATTATTATATTTTATAAATATTAGACTATTAGAACCTAAGCTAAATATAATGAAAATTAAAATTTCTTACTCTTGATTGTAAAAAGTTATTTGATATTTGAAAATAATAAAAATTTAGAATTTTTAACGAAAATTGTTGAAAAACTATTTTAAATGACTAAATGCTTTAGTTAAAAAAAAAATTATGCAAATAAATTAATCTTTCTTATTAGATTTATTAATATAAAATTAGTCACCAAACTTTACCAATCCTAAAATTTATGCTTATTTCGTTAAGAAATTTTATTTAAAGATAATCATAGTAAACAATATCATTTTGATAATAGTTTCTAGGTATATAGTAATTCTTTGTATATTTTAGTTATTTTTCCAAATTATCTTATATACCCTAGCACTATCTGCTTTAAAAATTTTCGTTTAAAAAAAATCTGATTGCTAAATCCCTTAGTAAAAGTTTTGGAGATGTATCTATTTTTGCATAAATAACATTGTATATAAAGACAATATCAATCACACAAAGATATCATCCATAATCCCTATTTTTCACTGCTGATATCTTTTACACTAAAGTATATTCTTATTGTTTTTCATCAAAAATCTCCTACCATAAAATCAAAACATTCTCTTTCCATAATTTTTCAATATAAAATTTCTTTTTATAAACTACTTTTTAATTTTCTATTTGATTTTACAGCTTTACGTAAATATAAAAATAAAAAAAGCAATATAAATTTATCTTCTAAGAAAGTAGTATATAGAAAAACTGACAAAATAAAGCGAACCTCAACTTTACCACAATTTTTCAAAGGAATAAGTGTTATTATTATCCTAGGTATAAAAGACTAAAATAAACAGGACAACAACTATAGCAACAACAATCATCACCGTGCATAGAGTTTTACAATCTTCTTAGAAATTACCATTTGTCTTTAGGAGTTTCCAAATTTTTTTCATCACAAAATTCTTTTTCTCTAATTTTTCATAAACTTCGCCAGAGAGTTTTTCTATCATCACATGTTGATCTTTGAGTTCCGTGTTTATTATATTTGCGTGGTTATGAAGTCGAAGAGCAATTTCGTTAATTTCATCTATTTGTTGATCTTGCTGCTTAACTAGGTCTTCATGCATCATTTTATTATATTGTATGTCAACAGGATATAATTATCCATATCGGGAATTAAAAATTCAATTCTATTAAAAGTATTAGTTATAGGTAAACATCAAATCATTATTGTAAAATATTTATAGTCTAAATTGAATTTAAAGTATTTAATACAAAGTTTATATTTGGTTTAGAAAAATTTTAATAAATTAGTAGGGGTTATATGATAGAAAAACTCCTCAGCCAAGTAAAGAGTCGCATAACTAGCAACAATCAGTGGTTTAACATACCGAATCTACCAAAAGAAAGAGATCGTAGGACAAACAAACCTCGATCAGACAAGGTTTTAATCATACCACCTTAACTATCACCTACTTTAAACTTTATATGATAGAATAGGTTAGGATTTTAGATATTTTATTGAAGAATATATTTGTGATGAATATATAGTTTCAAATATTTACATCGTATATTAAAATATTATGAAATTTTTATTACTATGCATTCATATAAATTAAGCACAAGCTTATTTATTATACATAAAAGCATACTTAAATAACACTTATTATCCACTTAGAAAAATGAAGCACTTTACTATTTGTTTCTGTTTAAATTTTAGATAAAACACAATGGCTATAAAGCTTAATTTATCGGATCAAAGACTTTATTATTATAATCTGTATATGTTAAGTCCCAAAATTGTGGTACCAAAATTCACATCTTTGAAATAAATCATTCATTCTCTTTACTAAACGCTTAAAATCCATTATTTCATATATATATTATAATTCTAATATAATGGAAAAATTTGGCTCTCCACGAAATATTCGTGACGACTGCCCTGTCTCACCAACAGCTCTAGAAAAAGCTCAATTCGCTAAAACTTATATAGAAATGAAATACTCACAAAAAAAGAAACAAGAAGAAGAAAAAATAATTGAGTGGGAAAAAATTAACAGGCATATGAATGATTTAGGTCTCTCTGCTACTGAAAAGAAAATAATGAAAAGTGAGATTTTGCATAACGAAGCCCAAAAACTTCGTGAAAATCGCCGAGAAATTAGTGTTTTCGACTTTGAACCTGAAAGCATAATAGGAAGAGGCGCTTTTGGGGAAGTTAGAATTGTTAGGCATAAGAAAACAGGTGAGGTTTTTGCTATGAAGAAAATGAAAAAGTCGGATATGATTAATAAAAATCAGGTCCAGCATGTAAAATCTGAAAGAAACATCCTTGCCTTAGCTCAAAATGATTGGGTTGTTGAACTTAAATACTCTTTTCAAGATGAAAATTATTTGTATTTGGTTATGGAGTATCTTTCTGGAGGAGATCTTATGAATATTCTTATTAAAAGAGATATTTTACCTGAAAACGAAGCAAGGATATATCTTGCGGAATGTATTATGGCTGTAGAATCAGTACATAAGTTAAACTATATTCACAGGGACTTAAAGCCTGATAACATACTTATTGGAGTTGATGGACATCTAAAACTTGCTGATTTCGGTCTTTGTAAATGTAATGACTTATCCTATGCAAATCCATTTGAAAACCTAACGAAACTTGAAGAAGATTATTCTCAAAAAATAGCAACACGTCATGAGAGAAATAGAAAATTATTATATTCAACTGTAGGCACACCTGATTATATAGCTCCTGAAGTTTTTAGTAGAGCTGGTTATGATGAACGTGTTGACTGGTGGTCTTTAGGGGTAATTTTTTTTGAAATGGTCGTTGGTTACCCTCCATTTTATGCTGATGAACCAAAAGTCACATGTCAAAGGATTTTAAATTGGAAAAGGACATTTAAAATCCCTGAAGAAGCTAAACTTTCACCTGAAGCTCAAGATTTAATTAATAAACTTATCACTGATAAAAACAATAGACTTGGGACTAATGGAGCTAATGAAATCAAAAATCATCCTTTTTTCATAGGAGTTGATTGGGAAAATTTGAGAAATAAACCAGCTTTATGGATACCTCAGGTTGATAGTGAAGTTGATTCTAGGAATTTTGATAAGTTTGAAGAAATAGAAGCTTTTTACCCACCTATTCCTTTTCAAAAGAAAAAATCTAAACGCAAAGATGGGAATTTTATAGGGTTTACGTTTAAGAAAAATCGATAATTAGAATGGTTTTTTAGATAATATAAATTTGTAAGGATTTTTTATGTGATAAGATTATTTTGTAGGATTTACAAGTTATTTAAAGTAAAGAATGAGCTATGGATGCAGTTGATTTGAAAGCTTTTCTAGTATTACTTCTAGAGTTTTTTCAATATTTGAGATTCTCGATTGCATTTCTAAAAGTACTTCATCAGAGTTAACCGGAAGATCATTTTCTATAACAGGAAGATTTATACTTGCTCTTTTTTTATGTATTACATCTTGGGTTAAAAATTCAAAGTCTCTTCCTTTAAGATCAGTTAATGTCCCTTGTTTTATCCAAAAATGAATAAGTGATTTTATTTCTTTTTTGCAACTTGCATTTTGTTTCTGTTTTTTTGCTGCTATTTTTTTAAACAAAATTTTTTCAACTGGAAATTCATCAAGTATAGCTAAAAAGTCTTTTTTCGTTAACACGAAAAACTCGCAATCCATTGTTGTTACTGCAGTTTCCTCTCTAATCGAAGAAGTTAAAAGTTCGATTTCTCCAAAAAACCCTCCTTTAAGATAAGATTTATAAGCAATTTGTTCAGCTTCAGTTACTAAACTTACTCTTCCTTCTACTATTATATAAGCATAATCCGCATAATCACCGATTTGATATACAAATTCCCCTTTATTTATTTTCAAAGGAAGAAGACAAGGAATAACCGCAACAACAAAAGCAGAATCTTTCCCTTTAAAAAACGGTAGTTGATTCGCTATTCCGCCATACATTGACAATGCAACTTCATATCTAAGGTTTTTTGGTAGTTCCTTAAACAAAGAATTCTTATCACTCCAAACAGCTCCTAATTTTCGATTTGAAAATTTTATAGCCTGTCTTATTTTCTGTTTGATTTCTCCTTTAACATTAGTTTCTTTTATAAATTCATTAACCGCAGCCATTTTTTGGGCAAGTACAGATTCCCTAGTATCAACAGTACTAAGAAAAGAACTTAAAGATCCAATAGTAAAAGAATAAAACCCAACTCCACATATCATAAGCGATATTGCAATAATTTTTTCTAAATCAGTCTTTGCTGTTATATCACCATATCCAACTGTTGTTATTGTTGTTATAGCCCAATATACACATGTTAGATATAAAGAACCTTTATTCATATCAAGCATATTATATCTAACTACCCAAGTATCAGGAGAAAACTCATCGATTAATGCAGAAAAGTACCAAAGACATCCAATAAAGTGCACAAAGAAAAAAACAGTAAGTAAAAACTGGCCAAATTTTAGAATTCGGGCATTTAGTTGGAAAAAGTCTACAAGTTCATTCACAACACTTGCTTGGGTGTAATGTTTAAGAACTTTCATTATCCTAAAAACACGAAGGAGTCTATAAAGCCTTGGAAGTTTGCTTAAACGTATTAATTTACTGTATCTAGTCATTTTTGTATGTGAATTCTGCAGACCTAAACTGTAGTCTATTAATCCTATAGGAACACTTGCGATGAAGTCCATAAAAAACCAAGTTTTCAAATAGTGAATTGCGATTTTTTTCAAATTGCAAACTTCATTTTCTTCTTTATCTTTGTATGCACTAAAAAAGTTCACGATAATGTCAAGGATAAAAAATACATCAAGTATTGTATCAAGGATTGTCCAAAAGTCCCAATATACATTCTCATAAAAAGCTACTCTAATCGGCATGAATATAGCAATATACAATATAAAAACTGTGAGAAAGAAATTCCAATAATTCAAAAACCTCGAATTGCTTCTAAACAATAAATCCATATGTTTTCTGCTTTTGAATATATTAGCGAAAGTTAACTCTAAAGCCCGTTTTTTCTGAAATATCTGGTCAAGATTATCTCTAAATTGATTGTTCATATCAAGGACATGATGTGAAGTTCCATAAATCAAAAGCTCGTTTCTAAATCTTTCTAATGTAAGTTGGACTTTTATATGAAAAACTGCTTTCCTCCATAAAGCTTTATATTTTGACTGACAAGGCTCTATTTTAGAAGCACTATTTGGTTTAAGTAAAGAAATACGTGGAGATCGAAACCTAACAAATTCTCTTTGACAAGTAATTGTTTTATCTAAATCCTCACTAGACTCTGGTTTGATTATTGAATATCTTCTGCTTCCCATTAATTATAAATAAACTATTTTGGTTATAAATAAAAGTTGTAAAAAATAATAAACATTGAGATTAAAATATACTTTTTATATCAGATTACATTTAATTATTGTTTCAATTTTTTTATTTAAATTTTATTATTGTAAGAACTTGGATTTTATAAGTTTTTATGTGATTTAAGATGTGGATGATTAGGCTTTTGAATGATTTTTGGGTTTTGTTTATGAAAATAATTATTGGGTTTTGTTTTTTTAGTTAAGGTTTTTTTAAATTGTGTGTTGGTTATGATTAAAGTATTTTTGGGGAAAATGTACGTAAAGAGTTTTTTAGATTGATATTTTTGGTTTTGGGATTTATTTGGTTTGATTGTTAGTTTTTTTTTTAGTGGGGTTTAGGATTTGATTATATTATGAAGTCTTATGTATAATTTAGGAGATGTACTTAAGATGAATATTTTTTGTATTTCTAATGTGAAAATCAAAATTTATTAAAAATATGTTTTTGGTTAAAATTACTAGGCTATTAGGTAATCTTATTTATATTATAAGTATTTCAAAAAATGAGAGTAACACAATCCTAAACTTTAAAGCTCTTAAAATACTTACAAAAAATATCCTTTCTACACTATCCAATTCCATTACCAAAAAACCCTCACAAAAGAATTCTCTAAAACTCTAAACAATTTTCAATTATAACTATTCCTAAAGATTACTTCCAGATTCAGACTCAGTCTCATTAGGATTGTATTTATCAAGTTCCGCTTTCCTTTCACTAATTTTACTAGCAAGTAATTTATAATAATTCGCCGATTGTGGTGCATTAACAGTAGGATTCCTAATCCCAAAAGGTCTTTCCCCATCATTTTGTATTTTACTCCCAAGTACTTCTTCCTCTAACTGTTCAAATGTACTAAATCTTGTACCTTTTCTCATCCTATTAGTAGCCCTATGTACTTTTTTAACATCATGAAACTCATCAGTTGTTTTATGACTTCTTATCTCACCTTGTAACGACCCTTCTTCACTTTTAAGTTTTTCATCATTAACAAAAATCCTTCTTAAATCCCCAGGTAATGAATCAAGTATATAAACTCCTCTTTTATCATCCCATTCAACATGACTTACCATTTGTACAGCATAAGGTTTACTTATTTCCATTTTCTTATCTTCAATTGTTTCTTTTTTCTTCAAGACTTTTTTTTTGAGTTTTTCAAGCCAATTTTCATTTTCTAATAAGACCTTGTGTTCGCTTTTTCTTGATGAAAGATGCTCTTTTGGTGAATAGATGCTTATGTATTTAAAAAATTCAGTTCCTGATGAAGAATCGACGAAGTTTATACCGAGTTGGCCACCACTTATTGGGAATGAGTAGAATTCTGGTGAAAGTTTTGAACAGTGGGATTTGAAATTATAATACATTTCTGTTTCGAATACCATTTCGAACTTGTCTATGTCGTATAGCCGAATGAGAACGGTTTGCAAACTCCTTTCTACTATTAAGACAATTACGCCGGAAAGCTGGCTATCTTTCCACACTGTGGATTTGAAATCGTTTGAGTAAATTTTCGCATAGGCACTTGATATTATTGTAGAAGTGTCAGAGAGTTTTTCGTTAATTTCATTAAGAATTTCTTCACTAACCATTTACTNGTAGAAGTGTCAGAGAGTTTTTCGTTAATTTCATTAAGAATTTCTTCACTAACCATTTACTATTGAAGTAACTTCTGATCATAAAGGGTTATTTTTTTTGGAGATACCATTTATACTTAAAAATAATTTATCATTAAAAATTTCTATATATGCCTCTATAAAAAATTGTATTATCTGTAATAATATCCTACTAAATTCTAAATATATTTCTTATACTTCTTTTATAAACTTCTCATTACTCTGCTTATGAATTAACTACGACCAATAAAAAGTTCTCACATCTTCTGATGTGAACTTAGTAAAGCAACAAGGGCATTTTCTTTTTTTCTGACTTAAATTCAACTCAATACACCTCCTACAAAACAAATGCAAGCATTTCGTTAACAAACAATCTTTATTCCTAGTCTTACACTGTGAGCACCTTATCAAATCTCTATATTTCGCAATTTCTGCCATATAAATCTCATCAGAAGTTTTCAAATACATCGAATCTCTCAAATAAGCAATTTTATCTTCATTTTCTCTTAAACATTTCTCAGTATGTTCATATAAAAACTTATACTGTAAGCATTCTGTAGCATTTTTTATACAAATTTTCTCAGCTTCTTTAAGTTTTTCTTGCAATTCACGTTTACAATTTAAAAGTTCTTCAAACCTTTTATTATTATCATTTTGTGATACACTAAGATTATGTAATCGGCTTTCAAGGGTTTTAAATTTACTTTCTAATGCATTTATAGAATCTAAACGATTATCAGAAAGTTTTTTTTCTTCTTTTATAACATCTTGAAGGTGGATTATCACATTTTCTTTAGCTTTTACCTGTTCTTCTAATAAAATTTGCTGCTTGTCCATTAGAGTTTTCCAGTTGTTTTCTTTTAACCGTTCATTCATAAGTTGTATACAATTTTGTTCTTGTTCAGCAAGTTGTGATGAAAGGACTTTGTTTTTTTTAACAATTTCTTCATAAGCATTTCCTGTGACATCGATTTCATTAATCAAAGTTTCGTTGTTCCTTTTTTCATTTTTGATATCTTGTTTCAACTGTCTGATAATAGATTCATTTTTACTTATTACCGAGTCTTTAATTTTAATCTGATTTTTTAACTCAAGTAATTCATTTTTATAATCTTCTAACCTTTGTATAAGTTCTGATTCAGGAAGCTCACTTAGTATGGTATCTTTTTTATCTTTACTCATTTCAATATCTTTTAACACTAAAGCATCACAAAGGTCATTAGAACGTTTTTGTTCTTCTTCAATACGTAAAATCAAGTTGCTTTTTTCTTTATTGAAATCAGAAATCTGTTTACGCAAACGATTTTTTTCCTCTTCAAGGTCTTCAATAACAAAACGATAATTACTACTTGTTTTCTGATGAACTTTTTCTTTTTTAAGCATATTAAGGTTCATTAATGCTTCATCTCTTTCTTTTTCAATACTTGTTAGTCTAGTTTGTAAATTTTGCATTTGGTCAACAAGTACTTGTCTTTTTTCTTCTTCTCTATTTGTTATAAGTTTTAAATCCCGATTTTTTGATTCGATATGGTCATCGTTTATTTTCTGAAGTTCTTCATTGTTTTTTTTTAGCTGCTCCATTGTTTTAACTACAGTGCGCGCTTGAGATACTAGGCTTTTAAAAGCTTTGGATCTTACAAAACGCTCTTCAGAAACTTCCATTTCTAATTGGATTTTCATTAGCTTCTCGTTTTTTTCTTCTAGATGGGATATGATGAATTTTTTCTCTTCTTTAGCTTTGAGTAACTCAGATTTCAGCTCTTCTAATAAAAGTTTAGCGCAGTCTCCTTGGTAATCTGTAGGATGGATGCTTATATCGCCGTCTTCTAGTTTTAGTCTTTTTCGAGGTTCATCTGACATTTATAGGATTTTTTTATATTAGGATAGGTTTTTGGATTTTAGAGGGAAATAGATTATTGAAGTATTTTTAATAGTTTAAATTAAGAGTTTGTGATAATTGTGTTTGGTTATATGATTGGGATATATGATTAAGGTTAATTTTTTAATAAATTTATTGGGTTTAATACAAAAATAGATTGGGTTTTTAAGTATGATATTAAAAACCCACCGAAGAATTTAATCATAGAGATTTTATATGGACAAGTTATCCTGAGCTGAATAAACCTTTACCCTTTACCCACAACCACATAGAAATCATAAAATACAACTTCATGTCATTCCTCCAATTTCCATTATTTATACAATTCTTCAAGTTAGCAAAATTATTTCCTCACAATATCAATTCTTCAATCAATACCCAATAATATTTATCTTAGATTTAAGTATAATAATAGAAAGTATGATTACCTCAGTTGCAAAAAAATAATGAAATTAATCAAACTATGATATACTGTAAAAGGAAATTCCAACAAATTTGCTTTGATAGTATCAGACTTAGTGATCTTGTTTTTGTAAATAAAGACAAGCAAATGAGTTCTAAGAAAAATCTAATATCAAACTTTGAAAATTTATACAAACAAATAAAAATAAAGTCAGAAGCCGAAGCTAAAAATTTTAAAATCTCTATAAAAATCAACATCAAAAGACGTAAAAAATTCATCACAAACTCAAAAATCTAAAAAACTTCTAATAAAATTCAATATTAAACATCTACATCATAAGCCTCTCCTCTTGTCTACTTAAAACCCCATAACTCTCTAAAAATAATCTTTTATCCATTAATTCAATTCACAAAAATCAATACCCCCATGATCTTCCAATCTTCCTTAATCTTCTTTATCATTCCCTATCAAATCCATCACTAAAACTTTCACAGTTTTCCAATATCTTTCATATAAAATCCTTACAATAATTTATATATAAAATAAAATTGTTAAGATAATCAATTTAATATCTGAATTCCCTGCTTAATCTGACTTATAATTATTTTATGGGAAATTTCTGCTGTAATGATGAAGTAACTAAAGGGAAAAAAGCTGAAGAATATCACTTTGAAATAGAAAAGGTAAAGTCTTATGCACAAAAAAATAATTACTTGCTGCAGCCACATTTAGAGACAGTTAAAGAAGAGCCTTATGAGTGTTCAGAACAATCTGAATATAGAAGCGTTAGTAGAGCATCTCGGCATTAGATAAAGCATTTAGAGTTTATTAATACTTTTTACTTAGTTATTATTGAATATTTCCTCTTATTTAATATGTTGTAATAATGTTTTTAGGTACATTAAAAGTACATTTAGTATAAAATATTTTTAAACTTAGTGATACGAATTGATATTGTCTTGGATATAATAAGAGTTATAATTTATTTTTTTTGTATAGAATTGGGTTTATTTTTGAAAGGATTTAATAGTGGAGATTTATTATTAGATGGTGGTTGAAGAGAAAGTAAAGATTTGGGGTAAATAAGATTTGGAGTTTTTGGAATTTTGATGTAATTGTGTGTGGGTTTTTTTGGGTTTAAGATTTAATTTTCATGCTCAAATGTGTAGTTGCAGGTTGCTTGGGTTAGTGGATTGAGTGGCTTTAATAAGAGAATATTTTTTTTAGAAATTTTAAAGATCGAGGAGAAAATGAATTAACAATTGATTTCATTACTTTAAGCCTGTGGATACCTTAAAAGCATTTTAGTAATTTATACTTTATATATCAAAATTTTCTATGAACGCTTAGCATTTGTTATCAAGAAACACATAATAAATCGAATTTTCTGATTTTTTAATTATTATTCAAGTCAATCAATATGTATTTATAATAACAAATTTTCCCAAAATATTTCTAATATGTTCTCTTTAAATCTTTTGTTAATAAAATTCAGCACACTCCTTAAAATTTCTAACTTTAATTCCAAATAAATTTTATCTTTAAAACCTAATCCAAAACCTAAAAAATAATCTTATTATCTTAACCTATCAAAAAAATCATCAATATTCATTTCCTTTATAAAATCTAAACTTAATCATATGAGTTGTTCAAAAACTCCATGGTGTTAAGATTTCATAATTCAAATTCAACGATAATTTTAAATGGAAAAAACACAACTAGAAAGGTATCAAAAACTAGAGAAAATCGGTGAAGGTACCTATGGAGTTGTTTATAAATCAAGAGACAAGCAAACAGGAGAAACAATTGCCCTTAAAAAAATTCGACTTGAAGCAGACGACGAAGGTGTTCCATCAACAGCAATCCGAGAAATTTCCCTCCTAAAATCTTTACAACATCCAAACGTAGTCCAACTCAAAGATGTAGTCCACGACGAAACAAAACTTTATCTAATCTTCGAATACCTCGAACAAGATTTGAAAAAATACATGAATATAATTGGTACAGGTCTCCCGCCACATACAATTAAAAGTTTTATGTATCAAATGCTTTCAGCTTTAGTATATTGTCATACTCATCGAGTTCTTCATCGTGATTTAAAACCCCAAAACATATTAATTGATAAAAAAGGAAGTTTAAGATTAGCTGATTTTGGTCTAGCTCGTGCATTTGGTCTTCCAATAAAAACATATACACATGAAGTTGTAACTTTATGGTATAGAGCACCAGAAATCCTTTTAGGATGTAGACAATATTCTACACCTGTTGATATTTGGAGTATTGGATGCATATTTGCAGAAATGGCACAAAAAAGACCACTTTTTATGGGTGATTCAGAAATTGACCAGTTGTTTAAAATATTCAAAGTTTTGGGAACACCTAATGAAGATACATTCCCAAGTGTGACAACTTTTCCTGATTTCAAACCAACGTTTCCTAAGTGGAAACCGCAGATTATTGAAAGACTTGTCCCGAATTTGGATTTGAATGGGGTGAATTTATTGTCGCAGATGATCTGTTTTGATCCTGCTAAAAGGATATCAGCCAGAGCAGCATTAAGCCACCCTTATTTCAATGATTTTAACCCTGATAGCATGTAGATATAATATTATGGTTTAGAAAAAAAAATAGGTTTTTTTTGTTTTAAAATCCTTCTAAAAATGAAGCTTTTTCATATTCTCAGAAGGATCGGGCGTAAAATCCCAGGCCAGACCCTTTATGAGAATAATAAAAAAGGTTTAGAAGAAAAACCACTTGATCTTAAAGATAAAATCATTTCTGAAGACCATGAAGATATTATAAAATCTTTAAATACTACATCCTCAAGAGTTATGCTAACCATATGCCCAACTCCAATTGGTGACCTACGAGATATAAGTATTCGTCAATATCAAGCTTTACGTAATGCTGATATCCTTGCTTGTGGTGACACACGTTTAACTAGTCTTTTACTACATCTTTTAAACAATCTTACCTTTAACGAAGCTAAAAACATTCTATTCCCTCCATCATCCATACCAGAATCCTCAGATCTTGATGAATACAAACATTGTCTTGCAGGAGATCTTATGAGCCATACAATTGAGATGATTAAAAAAGTTAAAGAAGAAAAAAATCGAGGAATTATGGTCAGTTTGAATACAGAAAATCATGAACAAAGAACCCCGATTCTCATAAAAGCTATGAAATCTGGGATTAGAGTTGTATTAGTTAGTGACTCAGGGACACCTTTAGTATCTGATTCTGGATATGCATTTGTTAAAGATGCTATTAAACATGGGGTTAGTATAGAATCTTTACCTGGACCTGTAGCTGCTATAACAGCATTAACACTTTCTGGGTTTCCTACTGATAACTTTTTCTTTCAAGGAAATATGCCTAAGACTTATCCAGAAAAAGCAGAAAAACTAGAGAGGATAAAAAAAAACGCTTGTACGAGTATTTTATATGAAAGTTCGGATAAGATTTTAAAAACTACTGAGGCTATTTCTAAGGTCTATGGGAATATGCACCCGATTTTTATTGGACAAGAACTTACAAAACCTTTAGAGAGATTTTATAGGGGAACTGCAGGAGAAGTTGTTCAACAATTGAAACAAGAAATTGAGTCGAAAGGGGAAATACATGGAGAAATGAGTATTGTAATAGCCCCAATCGCTGTAGTTAAAAAGAAAAATTCTATCAATATTGATGTTGCGAAAGTCCTAGAAACTTTAAATTATTACGTTCAAGGTAAACCTCGGGATATTGTAAAAATTGCTAGTGCAATAACAGGATGGAGTGAAAATCGTCTGTTAAAATTTATGATAAAAATAAACCAAAAAAAAGACCCAAACTATAAAGAAAGCGAAAGTGAAGATGATACTGAGGATGCTGAGGATTCTGAGGATTCTGAAGACAAATAATAGATAGAATAAGCATATAAAGAGAAAGATTATTACTAGCTAACAACAACGATTTTTCTTGAGAGGCTGGGTTGGGCGTATATGAATCGGTTGAACTACTTCTTGTGGTTTTTCTTCTTTTTTCCCTAGACTTCGCTTATAAAGAACATCAGCAATTTTTGTGAAAGCCCTAAATAGCTAACTTACATCAGCAACATTTTCTGCAGTTTTGGCTGAAGCCTCACTAAAACCGTCTAAATGGTTTTCTTTTGCCCAAGCTTCAGCAAGATCAATTTGGACTTCTCGTTCTTCTTCAGCTAAATCAAGTTGATTTCCTACAAGATAAATAGTTGTATCTGGACCTGAATGATGCCTAACTTCTTTAAGCCAATCTTTTAAATTTTCAAAGCTGTCAAGTCGAGTTAGATCATACATCAATATAACCCCATGAGCATTTCTATAAAAACTTCTTGTAATAGCTCTAAAAGATTCTTGTCCTGCAGTATCCCAAATCTGTAGTTTTATATATTGCGAATTAACTTTTATAATTTTAGCCCCATATTCAACACCAATTGTCACATTATGATCTTCTTTAAAGTTCCCTTCAGTGAATTGTAAGAGAAAGCATGACTTGCCAACCCCTGAATCCCCAATAATCAGTAACTTAAAAGTTGCATCAGGTTGTCTGAAATCTGACATTTATATTATTCAACTTTAACTTATACAATAAAACCTAACTCTACAGTTTTTATCCCTGTTTGCTAAACTCTTTACTAATGGAAATTTTTGAATCACTAAACTCGAAAAGCTTTGGTCGAACGTAACACCCATAATTTTTTAAGCTTATTGGAGGACGGCTTGTTGATTTAATTTTTATGTTGCTTATGTCATTACTAGATTTTATTTGATGAGGAGTGGTTGCCATTCTTTCAAATATGGACTTTCTGGTGATTTTTTTTGATATGAATTTTGATTTGAATACTTTTATGTTCCCTGAAGAGTTTTCTTTACGTTTTCTAGCTCCTAGTTGGTTTATCCATACAGTTTTAGCTGCTTTGAGGTAGTCTTGGAATTCAGTTCGGTTGTTGGGGAAGATTTTTTTATATCCTCCATGATAGATTTCTTCTATTATTTCACGACTTTGTAGCCATTTTTCTTTGAGTTCTTGGCGGAAGACTTTTATATCTTTACATCTCATTTTGTGTCTTGCTTCATTCATACTTAAATCAATTCTTTGCTGAATACCGAGCATTTTCAAAGCATCACTGATAACATTTTTTTTTACATATATATCTAAAGGAGATTCTGTAGCAAAACTTGGGGTATGGTTAACTTCTAATAATATCGGTTTAAGTTTACTGTTTATAAGTATATCAAACCCTAACACCTGAAAACAAATCGCTCCAGTCGGATCATTTGGTTGACTAGATTTATATAAATGGACCAAAGCAGGCTGGGCAACACATATAGTTTTTGTTATAATATCTTCAATATCCATCCATAACTGTTTGGTATTAACCCCATTTTCTCCCAAATATTCAAACAACTTCTTTAAACTTCTTTTATGTCCTTTAAAGTCTTCAGTTAATGAAGAATTATATTCGAACTTTGGGTTTTCTTTATTAATCGCATAATTCGTCAAATGCATACACGTATTCCCTAAATTCCCACAGTTTGGTAACAAGTAAGACTCTGTGGCAAATCTTACTAAACCTTCTTTGTGGACATAAATTTTCAAAGGATCACAAGATAATAACAAAACATAAACTCTTAAATCAAATTTTAAACCATCGATAAGATAAGGTTTTTGTTTATACCTTTGAACAACACACTTTTCAGGAATATCTTCTAATTTTCTTGTTAAAAATATCCCTTTACCTTGAGATAATGCTTCTGGTTTACATATGTAGGTTTTAGGTTTTTTATTAGAAAACTGGGATTTAAGATCAGCAAAGTCTCTTGGTAGAACCCAAGTCTTTGGGAAAAAGTTGTAGGCTAAAGGGAAGATTTTTTGTATGGATTTTAAGTTTTTAGCCAATTCATCTTTACGAGATATTGTTTGAATCCCTGGAAAATGGTTTATTCGCTGATGAACTGAGAGCTGGGCAAGATTCTCAGGAGATAAAGCGCTGTCTTGCCAGAATATGTCATATTTTGTGTCTTCAGGATTTGTTGTGCATTTCCAGTTTAAGTCTTTGATGATTTCTTCAATAACATCGTATTGAGTATTTGATATGTTTACTATAACTTCCATTTGTAATTATTACAAAAGTGGATTATGAAATGTTTTGGTGTAGGGTTTTAAAAGATTTAAAGTTGAAAAAAAATTTTACTTCACACAATTTCCTCTAATATCTTTTTATACAATAAATCTACTATATACCATAAACTTCTAATAATTCATAAGCTTATTAGATTAATTGGCTTATATATTATCTATCATATCTTCTAAGATTTTTTCTTGCTTAAACCATACATAAACCGCCATTTTCAACGAACTTCTCATAAATTCAAGTAAAAGTATCTCTAACCCAATGGTTAGTGAAGTTATAATAAAATAATCTTGCATTTTTGTTATCTATATATTCATTACATCTGCAATAATGTTATATACACAACATGATAACCAGATTAAAAGCAATATCGCAAATTTAATATATTTCAAGATTTTTGAAAAAAACCTGTTTTCTGATTGTTGAACTTGTTTCATGAATAGAAAGGCCATAATTGATGTTATGATTAAGGATATAAGACATGATGTAAGAGGACAGATAAAAAGGTAGTCTTGCCGGCTCCCATTGAATTCAAAATTGTTTACGAGAGCAAGGCTAAAAGTTAATTCACAGCATATTGTCAAGTACCATTTAGTAATTTTGATAAACTTCTCTTCTCTTGAAGCTAAATATTTCATAGAAAATGGAAAACAATTTTCTTTGAAATATGTGACAACAAAAGCCGCTTGTCCCAACTGTACAAAAGCATCATTATCAGGTATTTCAATTGTCAAATCAGTTCTCTTAAAAGAAGGTCTACTAAATCTTTGACCCACTGCGGGTATTGTATCTGTAGCATCATCATCACGTTTCATTTGCCTATCAGTAGCTTGGCTTTCAAAAGGATTATTTTCCTCTTCCTTTACCTTCGGATTTATCATCAGCGTAATCAGAGCTAAAACCAAATAAACTAAAGCAAATACCGCATACACCATGCCAGAGACTATCATTTGAAAATAAAAATATAAAAAATGTTATGTTTCTGAGTTCAAATATCAACTTCAAAAAAAACTAAAGAACCCTATGATTTTTATTGAATATCCTCAAATACTTAAGATCTCTTGTTATAATGGCTAACTACGTGCCTTTAGAAATTGTGAAGTTTCCACGCAAGCCGACTATAGAAGCTTCACATTCAAGGCATTGGAAGAATTATAAAAATTCATACCTAAGACAAGATCATAGTTCAATAACCAACTTAGCCGTGTCTGACAATTTTTATGCAGTGACAGCTTCAGCTCGAATAAGGTTTTTTAATTATGACAATCAGAACAAATTTTCATTGACCCGTTTCCGTAACACAACAATCGGAGGAGTTTTCCGTGAAGATGGGGAACTTTTTTCAGCTGGAGACATTGAAGGAAGTCTTAACATATTTCAAGTATCAACAAAAACACTTTTAAGAAATTATAGACACCCAAAGCCTAGTTATTCTTCAATGTTTTTAGATAAGACACATATAGCTAGTGGTTGTGATGATTTTCTTGTCAGGTATTGGGATTTGTCACAAAAAAGGGAGGTCAGTAGATTTGCAGGGCATATAGATTATGTGCGAGCAGTAGAAAAGTATGAGAATTTGATTATTAGTGGGGGTATGGATGGAATAATAAAACTGTGGGATGCTAAATCTGGTTTAGTAACTCAATTTGACCACCAAGCTCCAATATCAGGTTTAATAGTCTGTGGGGATAAGATAATAACAGCAGGTCATGTATCTTATAAACTATGGGACTGTAAAAACTGGCAGTGTCTTGGAACTTTAACCCCACATAGTAAAAACATAACAAGCTTATCATTAAACAGTCATAAAGATAGATTGATAACCGGATCTTTAGATTGTACAGTAAAAATCCATAATCTCAACACTTTTATTGTAGATTTCATGATAAAATACCCTGAACCTGTCCTTACAGTCAAAATGTCCCCAACAGACTCGCATTTGATAGTCGGCATGGCTGATGGGAAACTTTCTGTAAGACAAAACAAAAGCAAACCAGTTTGTCCAAGGAAAATGGACGCAACTGATGAGCTTTATTTGAAAAGATGGGAAGAATATCATAAATCTATGCCTGAAGAGACTATAAAAAACTATAGGTATTTTAATAGAGGTATTTACAGTAAAGCTGAAAATGATGAATTAGCTATTGATAATGAAAATCGACGGAAAATTAAAGATTATGATTTGCTTCTGAGAAAGTTTCATTATGGAGAAGTTTTAGATTTAGCTTTTGATAGTGAAAGTCCTGATTTAAGTATTTCGATTATCCAGGAACTTGTTTTGAGAAATGGGCTTAAAGATGCTTTAGTAGGAAGAGATGCTGTAATAGTGATTAAGATTATTGAATGGCTTGGTAAAAAAATACATAATCCAAAATACACAAGCACAATATTACCAATGATAACTATGGTTATTGATATGTACTCAGCACTTGCAGGGGTTAGTTCTGGGTTGATGAATGCTTTATTGAAACTTATTAGAGAAGTAGAAATTGAGCATGAACAACAGACCCAAAGTTTAGAAGTTATAGGAATCATAGACTTTTTATTAGGATAATATATAAAATTCTAGGTGAAATTCTTCAGGTTAATAAAAAACATTACTCTTAGCTAAATTGGTACTCCTCTTGGGGTAAGTTGTTGAATTAAGTCTAAAGTTGCATATTCAATCTCTTCATGCGTCCAATTAAAAAGTGTAGGTAATCGTTCTCCATTAGGAAGTCGGGTATTAGGGTCTCTTAGCTGATCAAAAAAAGGGTGTAAAAGTGCTTGATACGCTTTAGGTCTGACTTGTGGAGAATATACAAGTAATGAAGATATGAAATC
Source organism: Stentor coeruleus (assembly GCA_001970955.1). NCBI lineage: Eukaryota > Ciliophora > Heterotrichea > Heterotrichida > Stentoridae > Stentor > Stentor coeruleus. Next base: position 38,738 of record MPUH01000076.1, on the reverse strand, counting down.
AATTGCATCTTTTGGTGCCCGTGAACCAAATATTTTATTCCAAGGGTGTTGTCTTATTTCAGGAAAACGAAATTCAGTATAATTCGGATTCATATCTAATATTTGTTCTCTACTTGGTGTTCCTAGGATTTTTATTATCTCAACTAGCTGATCTACTGCACTATCACCAGGAAAAAGAGGCTTACCTAAGAGTATTTCTGCAATAACACATCCTGCACTCCATATATCAATAGCTGTAGTATAATCTGTAGCTCCAAATATCAATTCTGGTGCCCTATAATATCTAGAACATATATACGAAACATTTGGTTCACCTTTAACTAATCTTTTAGCTGAACCAAAATCGCATAATTTAACCGAATGTATTGCTGTATCTACCAAAAGGTTTTGAGGCTTTATATCTCTATGGCATACCCCTACTGCATGTATATATCCAAGGCTTCTTATAATCTGATAACTATACAGCTTTACTAATAAAGCTGGCATAGCTTGTTTCATTCTTGCATAATGTTTAATAACTCTATATAATCCTTCAGGCATGAAATCCATAACAACATTCAAATATAGTTCATCAGGTTTATCTCCAGTTGTATAAAATGCATGGCGTAGACCTACAACATTTGGGTGTCGAAGTTCTTTCATTATTTGTAATTCTCTGTTTTTATACCTTTTATCCTGGAAAACTTTCTTTATAGCTACAGTTTCACCTGTTTCAGCGACTGTTGCTTGATATACTACACCAAATGTCCCATTACCAATTACTTTGTCGGCATTATATGTAAAGTTCCCGGTTTTACCTCTTGAGTCTTCTAAGTTCAACCTACCCATTGAATCTGATATGTCGCCAGCTCGTTTTCTTGTAGAAGCTGACGAAACATTGTGAATCGCAGCATTTTTTGTTCTTTCAACCATTTATTAACGATTTAAATTTTCTTGAGTTAAACATATTTGCCATGCTAAAACATTTTATGAGTTTTTATAGGGAGTTTTTTTGGTTGGCTTTTTTTGTAGTTTTATGGTTTTTAGGGTCATGATATGTGTTTTTAATTGTTTTTTTTTTAGGTTTTAGTTGCAGACTTTTTTTCTTAGAATTTTTCTTCGTTGGCCTGCCGGGATTTTTTTTTTGTGTATTGGATTTGAGGAAAATGATTTTAAGTTTTGAATTTCTGGGATTTTTATGATTTTTTGGTTGTGGAGGATTATGGATTTTTATGTTTTGGTTTAGATGAGGGTTCTTTGTGATTTTATAGTTTTTTATTGGATATTTAGATATTTTTGGTTTAATATGTGATTTGATGTCTATGATTGTTGGCAAGGAGTTTTCTTTAGATACTTCGGTTTGGTTTAAGTTTGTTCCAATTTTATGTTGCAAATACAATTTTGATTATTGTTGGAATCATGATATTTTTTAAAGAGAATCATGTTGCAGATTTATATGAAAAGTAGCTCATGATAAAAATATGTATAATTTTAAGGTCTAATTGTGTGAAAGACTACAAAAATATTAATAAATCAAAATTATTCTTTATAAGTATATCTTTCCTAATACATAAACTTACATTAATTTATACATCCTACACATTTTTACTGCAAAAAACCAAATATTTAAACTCCAAAACATACTTCAAAATATTTTCTCCAATCAACTAACCAACCTCTAATAACATTAAAAATTTCTAACAAATTTCATCAAATTTTAACTATAAAAAACCCTTTTCAGATATTATTATAAAAAAATCCCAATTATCACTTACAAAAAAATCTTAAAATATACTAATTTCGCTTTAAATTTTAATTATAATATTAAACCATATAATTTTTCTTTAAGCCTAAACATAAAAACCTAACTATTATTTAGTAAACATAAACTATTTTGCCTATAGCATTTATGTATATTTTTGTATAATGATATTATGGATTTAGTGACAAAATCAAAACTCAGGGTTAGAAAGGCACAAAGTACATCAAGAAATAATAAAAAATCTCCACCTAGATTCCAAAATCTCACTCAAAGCCCAAAAAGATTCAAATTCCTCTCACCAAGATTTAAAAAAAAGTTAAAACAGTCTATAAGATCATCTTCTCCTAAAATAAAAAATCAAGAACAAGAAACAATATATATTCCTCCAACTTTCAGCCCTAAACTTTATAATCATATTTTTTTATTACAACCTGACTCACCTTATGATCTTAAAAGCAAAAATATGCAAAGGATAGAAACGGATTTGAAAAAAATGTTTTATAAGCAGGAATTACAAAATGAAGAAATGCTTGGCAAAATTACTGACCTAAGAAAAAATTGTGGTGATCTAGCAACAACTATATCTTTGCAGACAAGAATTCATAAAAACCAACTACGTGAGTTATTATCAGAGAAAAAAAAATGCCATAGAAAGCGAGCTGTTTTTTTCCGTCTTGTGAAATCAGGTGAACTATTTGAAATACAAGCTTTGCTTACATTGTTTCCTGAACTAATAAAAGATATTGATTCTACAGGACAAACTGCTCTACATTGGGCAGCAAGAAGATGTAATAAGAAGATGTATAAAGATTTACTTGATTATGGAGCCGATCCTAAAGCACAAGATATTGCTGGAAGGACACCTGAGAGTATTTTACATAGAAGTTCTTTGAATAATACTTTTTTTAAAGTAGGTTATAAGTAAGTGTAAGATTTCTATAAAAATCTTCTAAAATCTTCATTTCAACCCCAATCTTATATTATCTTACACATCACTGGTTTTTTCTTTAGAAAAGTTCAAATAATATTAAGCATCAGCTCCAACAATCATATCCTTATCCCTAATTGCTAACTGCGCAATCTAACTATATTTATTCCCCATATACAAATTATGATACCTTAAAAACAATGGTGAACTAATACTTATCATTATATTCTTGCTTATCTCTTTAGCATTATCCAACTTTTTTTCTATAATAAAATATAAATTGCATATTGACGTCAATTTCAGAATTTATTAATAGGTCAACAAGCTAAATTTCACATTTATATACTGCTATATATAATACTTACTCATAGTTTCCTGCTTCATATTTAAAGGAAAAAAGTTTCAGTCTTTACAAAATCATATATTTTTATTACATTTAAAGCTTTTCCCAGCATCAATAAGCATTTTGTATATATTATTTTATCCTGCTTTATAGATATCATCAAAGGTGAGTAGTATACTTATAAGTTCTAAATCTTTGAATATGAGCTCCAAACTAAAATTAAGTTTGAACATTGTAATTTTATTATAAATTATCTGAAAAACTAAAATTACTTGTTTAAGCTGTAAAGGAAGACTCGAATGTCTTTGATATCTTCTTCTGTCATAGAGGAACTTTTCTTATGGGATTTTAAGATTGGTGAAGGCTCTCGGTCTTTTATTATAGGCTTTGGGCTGTAATGTAAAAGGCTGACACGGATTTGTGGAGTTGTGGATTTGGAAGACTGGATATAGAGAGGAGAATTTTTTGAGTTCGTTGTGCTTGGAGATTTGGGAAAATTATGTGGGGACCTACACTGAAAGTGTAGAATTTCTTTATTGGGAGAAGCATTTGCGTGGGTTTGATGAGGAAAATTTAGCTCTGGAGCTTTAGGATTGAGAGAAGACTTTGGGGTTCTTAAAGGAAAGCATATATTTGATTGTGACTTGATTGTTTTTATTATACGAATTGGGGAGTTTAAGGATGAGATTGTTGGGGATAAAGGCTTTGTTTTTGATGAGATCTTTGCGTTATTTGCTGTGTGAGGCTTTTTGCATAACTTCACTGTGATTTTTAGTTTTTGGTCAGATGGCATTTTTAATGAGAAAGGTAAGTTTTAAGAAAATGGGTCTAGAAAAGATTTAACTATTGTATATTAAAAGAAGAAATAATTTGAGTTTAATTAACAATAATTAGGAATAAAAAAACTAATGTTTATAGATTAAATCAATTTAAAAGTATGGCTTATTTTAGAATTCAAACTGGATATAAAGTTATAAAAAATACAAGTTTGTATAGATTGTTATAAAAATTATTATAGAAATAAATGGATAAAAATAGACATAGAATGAATGTGAAGTTTGGGATATAAAAAAAAAAATTCTTATATAATAATTTCTTTATAATAAACTTAACACCTATAATCTTAAAACAATATACACCAAATAAAAACATTATCTATTATATACTCAAATCTTTAAACTTAATTTGATATAATCTCTCTAATCTTTATCTTCAGCACTTATCAACCCCATTTATACATTAAATCTCATATAAAAACTCAACCATTTCTTTGCTCTAAAACACAATCCTTAAAAAACCTTAGCAATACTCAACATATTCAACAATCCCATATACCAAGTTTTCAAATCCTAAAAACCTTTCAAAACCTTAATCAAACCTAAAAGCCAATAAAACAATTCATCCTAATAAATATGATCGACGAAGTCAAAAAAAAGAAAACCGAGCGGGTTATGGTCTATGCTCGTGTAAGACCACAAAGCGAAGAAGAAATACGTAGTACTGGACGAGAAACCATAATAGAAAACATTGACTCTTCCCGTAACCTTTTACAAATCCGCAAAGACTCCGACAAAAAATCCTTCACTTTCGATGGGGTTTTCGATCCTTACATAATCCAAAAAGAAGCATATGTCAAAATAGCAAAGCCAGTAGTCGATAGTGTTCTTGAAGGTTATAATGGGACAATTCTTGCATATGGGCAAACAGGTACAGGAAAAACATATTCTATGATAGGTGGTCCTGGAGAACTTAAAGGTATAATCCCAAGATGTATGAAACAGATTTTCACAACAATCCAAAAGTCGACAACTCACACATATCAAGTAAAAGTTGGTTTTCTTCAGCTTTATATGGAAGTTTTACAAGATTTAATAAGACCAGATCCAAATAACCCAATAAGAATAAGAGAAGATAATGAAGAAGGTGTTTATTTATCTGGAATAAATTGGGTTGATGTGACTTCTGCAACTGATTGTATGAATCTTTTAGCTGTTGGGGATAGGAATAGAAATGTTGCTTCTACAAGTATGAATATGAGTAGTAGTAGATCACATGCGGTTTATATGGTAAAAATAGAACGAAGAGTAAAAATGACTGAAGAAGAATTAGAGAAGACTAATAAAGGTAAAGTTAAAGACCAGTCAATGACAAAAAGTACTTTGTATTTGGTTGATCTTGCTGGTAGTGAAAGGGTATCAAAAACTAAAGTATCAGGGGTAAGATTAGATGAAGCTAAAAACATTAATTTAGCCCTTTTAGCTTTAGGTAACTGTATTCAAGCTTTAGCTGAAGGTAAAAGTAAATATATTCCTTTTAGAGATTCTAAACTTACTAGACTTCTAGAAGATTCACTTGGAGGGAATTCAAAGACATCATTAATTGTCACTATAGGTCCAGCAATAACTAATTATCAAGAAAGTGTTGCAAGTTTAATGTTTGGAGGTAGGGCTATGAAAATCCAAAACACTCCAGAATTGAATATAAAAATTGATTATAAAGCTTTATGTGCAAGATTACAAGCTGAACTTGATAAGATTAATGATAAAACAAATATAACAAGTATTGATGTAGGGAAACTTGTAGAAGAAAACACAATGTTAAAACAGAATATTGATAAGTTGACAAGTGATAAAATACAATTAGAAATCATGTTGGAAGAATTGAAAAAAGGTAGCGACCTTTCGATAGTTGAAGGAAGTAATTCTGAGTTCCAGAAAATACAAAGACATTATAAAAATAAATTAGATAAACAGGAACAAGATCATAAGAAATTTTTACAAGAGGTTGATAAAATGCTTTTGGACCAAGAAGAACAAATAGCGTCAATGAAAAATCAAATTGTTGAATATGAAAATTCAAATAAAAGCTTGACAAGCGAACTTAAAAAATGCCAAAATGAATTAGAAAGGGAACGTAATGATAGAGAATTACGAGCTGGGCAGATGATGAATGAAATCGAAGATTTGAAGCAAAAGCTCCAAGTTGAAAGAAATAATCTGGAAAACACCCAGATAGAATTGGATAAAATTCGAGGTGTTGAGATGAAAAAGTCTAATAGTGCAAATACTTTACATCCTATTAAAATGAAAGGTAGTCAAAATCCTGATCTTTTAGATAAATTACATCAATATGAGACAATGGTTGCGAATTTAGAGGAAGAAGTAAATCAGTTTGAAAGAAGATATGAAGATGAGGTAAAGGATCATAAACAAAGTAAAATGAAGTATGATAATGATTTAGCTTTGCAAAGAGATACGCAGAAAAAACTAGAAGCAGAAATTAAGAAACTGAAAAAACAGCAAGCTAAACTTATAAAGGCGTTTAGGAATTTGGAAAAAAAGTCGGAAGAAGAACTTAAGCAGATGCAAGAAGAACTAGAAAAACAGTCGATGAGCCATCAATCTAAAAGAGATAACTAATTAGATTTTGCTACCCAAGTTGACATTTTAATTAAATTCTTAGAATTTGAGAGTACCAATACTTCCCATAAGAGCGACTTTGAAAAACTTGTGTGTTGTTTTTCCACTTGAGAACTTGCGTTCGCGCTTAAAAGGGAAAGTGAAATTCCATCGGCCACTTCGGCTACTATCACTAGCAGCTTCAAATTCTGGCTGAAGGTTTCTTTTTATATGTTCTTCATCTTCGGTATCTTCAAAAAAACTAGGCTTTTCTGACAAAAGCCAATAAGTAGACTGCGTAAATTCTGACATACTGTCTTCCGGCACGGTTTTCATCGAGTTAATTTTTTTTAACGTATCTTGTAAATCCTTGACTTTTCTTTTGAGTTTGAGGTTTTCTGAGTAAATTGACCCGAAATCTGAGTTTTGAGGCTTTTGTGGGGTCAGGAAGTCTGAGTTGCTACCTTCTGTTAGAGATGGCCATTGATGCTTTTGACTGTCTTGGATGGATGCATTGGGGATTGAAGAAATATCCTGTATACACGAATCATTGAACATTGATGAGTTAAACCCACTTGTTTCAAGAGAGCTGTTCGAATTGAAATAATACATTTACACTATTATAAATATTCTTGGCTTAAAAAAAAAATCATGGCACTCAACAGTGAATATATAAATCAAAGTTCTGAAAAACAAATTCTATAAGATCCTATTATTCAACCTTAAGCTATTGGTTTGTGTCTTTGAATTTTCTTTATAAATAACAATTTTTTCGACTTTTAGATTTTTTTCATCAAGAAAATTCTATGCAGATCAAAATAGTTATTTGATTTTTATAGGCAAAAATCTAAATTTCAAAAACTTAAGAAGTCTTATATAGATTGAATACTATTATTTATAATAACGATGAGATTAAATCTTGTTATTAACAGTAGAAAAAGAGTTCAGGCCCTTGCACACTAAAATAAGTTTGAAGCAAAATTCAAATCCCAAAGCACACAATAGCAAATTATCTATGGACTTTACACAAAATTGAAGGTTTAAATTTAGCCAAAATTCTTTATAATATAAAAGGAGATATTAAACTATTCTGTATTATATGAAGATTTTCCACATATATCAAATTTAAGATATTTCGTCAAAGAGCTTTTAGAAATAATATCTGTGTTAAGTTCAATGAATATAGCCCATAATGATTTAAAACCTGATAATATTCTTGTATCATAAGGGAGATATATAAGGATTAAGTTTATAGACTTTGGGTCTAAATATCACTTTTTAGGCCTATAAGAACTTCTACACATGAGTATATGCTTCATAAGAGTTTATAAAAGTTTAATAGATCACATTATCATATTAAGGAAATATTTTTATTATCTTGATCATGATTTTTTGACACATGGTTAGTAGATATGATTCTATTAGAAATTATATCTTAGATGCTTTTATGGATATCGTTAAAGTCTAGAGTACTAAAATATGATAAGTTTTTAGCATGTAGAGGATTACTTATAGCCCAGGGTCACGACCCTGGGGAAATTAAGAGAACCCAAATGTAAATTTCTCACAATTTTTCAAGGATTATAAAGAAATTATCTACTTTTAATATCCCATACTGCTTGTGAACTTATAGAAAATGGTCAAATTATACCCAAAAGAGAAGAATTTCTCCAACCCAAACTTAACCATAATTTTATAACTTTTTAATGTGTATTCTATATAAAAAACAATATAATTCCTAGACCTCGAATATGCTAATAGAAGAGTTTCTAGCCAAGTAATGGCTATATAAATGTTTAGGATACTACAGAAAAGACTCTTCGCCAGCTTTGATTATGACTTAGCTATAGTTGGAGGAGGGCCTGGGGGTTATGTAGCTGCTATCAAAGGTGCTCAACTTGGTCTAAAAACAGCCTGCATAGAAAAAAGAGGTACTTTAGGAGGAACTTGTCTTAATGTCGGATGTATACCAGCTAAATCTTTATTAAACTCATCTCACAAGTATATGGAAGCTTCAAAACATTTTAAAGACCATGGTATACAATTTGATAAACTATCTGTGAATCTTGAACAAATGATGAAAACTAAAGAAGCTGCGGTAACTGGATTGACTAGAGGTATTGAAGGGTTGTTTAAAAAAAATGGTGTCAGTTATCTAAAAGGAACTGCAAGTTTTAAAGACCCTCACACTTTGATGGTTAATAACTCAGAAGAAATCCGTGCAACAAATGTCGTCATTGCTACAGGGTCAGAACCAAGTCCTTTACCAGGAGGGATACTTGAAATAGATGAAAAAAGGGTTTTATCAAGTACCGGGGCAATGTCTTTAAATGAAATTCCAAAAAGTTTAACAGTAATAGGTGCTGGGGTTATAGGCCTTGAATTAGGAAGTGTATATGCAAGACTTGGTACTGAAGTTACAGTTGTTGAATATTTACCTAGACTTGCACCATTTTTAGACTTAGAAGTTGCTGTAAACTTACAAAAAATCTTATCAAAACAAGGTATAAAATTCATCCTTGGTGCTAAAGTTGTTGGAGGTGCAGTTGGAGCTAGTTCGGTCTCAGTTAAGCTTGAACCAGCTAATCAGGGAGCAGATATCCCAAGAACTTTAGAATCTGATTATGTACTTGTAGCTATTGGTAGAAGACCTTTTACTCAAGGATTGCATTTGGATTATATTGATGTGACTAGGGATAAAATAGGTAGGGTTAATGTCAATGATCATTGTCAAACTTTGAAACATGCACATATTTATGCTATTGGAGATTGCGTCAGAGGACCTATGCTGGCACATAAAGCTGAAGAAGAAGGAATATTTGTTGTAGAACATATGACAGGTCATGGTGGTCATTTAAATTATGACGCAATCCCTTCAGTTATTTATACCACTCCAGAAGTCGCCCAAGTTGGAAAGACAGAAGAACAACTTAAAGAAGCGAAAATCCCATACACTAAAGGTTCATTCCCATTCTTAGCCAACAGTCGAGCACGGGCGAATCATGATACTGATGGCTTTGTAAAAATCCTAGCTCACAAAGATACTAACACGATCCTTGGAGCGCATATAATCGGCCCAATGGCCGGTGAAATCATAATGGAACCAGTTTTAGGCTTTGAATATGGAGCTTCAGCTGAAGATGTTGCAAGGACATGCCATGCTCATCCAGGCTTTGGTGAAGCAATCAAAGAAGCTTGTCTGGCCACTTATGGAAAAACTATTAATTTTTAGATTAGTAATTATCATGTCACAAACCTCAAGGGTTATTCAAAAACAAGTAGTTTCTGTGCCAAAGCATCTTTTGAAGTATAGAGATGAAATTTCCCCTTATGGAAAAGCTCATATAATTAAAAGTTATATTGAAAATCGAATACTTTTAAATGATAAAAAAGTTGAATCACAATTAAGTCGAGGGAAGACTATTATAGAGATAAAAAAAGAGGAATTAAAAGATTTGGTTAAAGTTGAGAGGGATTATGTTAGGGAATTGATAAAATCGCCTATAAAAATTAAATCTAGGTCACCGATTGTCAGTGAAAGGATTAGGATGTCTAGTTCAAATAAAGGAGGTGTTTGTAAGAATAGATTTGGAGGTTTGATAGAATGTGATTTTATTAGTGATATGCCGGTTAGGAAAAAGAGTTTTGAGATGAAAAGAACAAGGTTTGCTTTGACTCCAGAAGTTTTTGATTAAAAAAATAATATGTATAAGAGATGCTGATATTGAAGATGGGGTATATTTTTAGGTTTATTATAAAAAAATGTAAATGGCTATGAATTTCCCTTATAAAACTAAATATAGTTCTATATAAATCATAGATTTCTCATATCTCTAATGTATTTTCTGACAATTTCCACCTTATAAAATCCGACTAAATTTCAACTGATTTCCCTAATCAATTTATTATTCTATATATAAAATTATCTTATTAATATGCTTTACTTGCTATACCAAGAATACTACTTTTTCTCTGTAGTCCTCCTAAACTCCTACATTTACCCAACACCCTCTCATTTATCTCTATAGTTTTCCTTAATACCTTAGTCTTATTTTTATGGCAAATTTCATCAGGAGATGATAGTAATTTTTCCAAACTATAAGCATCTTCTAATGAAGTATTATTCATGTTTACTTGTCTTGATTTATATCCTATAATTTTCGGCTTATAAACACTATTAAAAGTATGCATTTCAGGGATTATCTCAAGGTCAGTAGACTCTTCAGTTATTAAGCTTTGGTTTTGGAAACATTTCTGAGTCAATAACCGTTTTTCTCTTTGCATTTTTTTGATTTCATGAGACTTTTCATCTAGTAAGGCTTGGAGTTTTTGGTTTTCTGCTTCGATGTTGAGGATTTTGATTGAAGTTTTTTCTGTGTGGTCGTCGATATCTTTAATTTTATGGTCCATGTCCTCACGAATTTTGAGCTGGTCTAGTTTTTTTGGAAGTTTCATACATTGTAGACAGGTTTGAAGCTTTTGGATGGTGTTTTTGTTTTTGAGTTGGTTTAGGTTGAGTTCTTCAGTTTTCCATTTGAGGTCTTCGGTTTTGACTTCTAGTTCGTTTTTGGTTTTGATGCAGGTCCTCACTTCAGACTCTTTGTTTTGGATTTTTTTTTCCAACTTGTTATTCATATCTTCAATCTGATGCTCATCAAGAATTGTAAAATCGGCTTTAAACTTCAAAAGTTTTCTCAAATTGTCCTTAATTTCCATTAGAATCACTTCTGGGCTTAGAGCGTTAACATCAGGAATATGCTCATGGGCAAAAAAGTCATCAACTACAATAGTTTCATATGAATAAATACACTGATACACTTCCTTAAGATAAGATAAAAAATCTTGGTTATTCTGTTTGTCCATTTACAATAATAAAAATGTAATGACTAATTCATTAAACGTCATTTTATTGTTTTTGAAATGATTTTAGAGAGGAGTAATATTTTCTTACAAAGTATTAACCTTAACAACAATACAACACAAAATAATCTTATCCTAATTCCCAATAATCTCTATGCAAAACCTAATCCTAAATATTCATAAAAAACCTTAATTCCTTCATTATACCATATTATAAAAATCTTTATCAACTTATCACTTATACAATCTAGCTTATAACAACCACAGCGCAATCCTCCTCTATCAATTCGGGCATATTTCTAGCATCATAACTAATCCCAATAGAAAATCACTAAGTCGTCTTTGCCATCAAATATCTCAAAAATGACCTTATTTTTATTTATAATCTTTTCCTTACAATAACTGATAATCTCAGTTAAAAAAAACTCAAAATCTATAAAAATTATTTATTCAAATCAAAAAAAAACATAAACAGTTTTTCTCCTAATAGCCTCTATAAATAACCAACACAGGTAAACAAAAACTTTACCAAGAATATCTTCACCCCTTTATCAGATCTTCACACTAAATCATTATAAAACAACTGCAACAAAAATCTTTCTTCCTTTAATATTACTTATCCCAATACATTTTTATGCTCTTCATAAGCCTCAAAGGAATCCTAAGTTTTCTAATCTTCAACTTTAAAACAACATCTCCACAATGTTATCTTATATAAAATCACATCAAAATAATATCAAAATTAATACTTCATATATAAACCCTATATAAAAATGTTTAATAAACATGAAATCGAGTCTTTGATTGCCTCTAATCCTGATAAGTCTAACGCTAATCCTTGGAATCCTGGTTCGACAATAAAATGCGAAGATTTCATGAAGAAGTATCAAGACTGTATTCAAAATCAAGATATCAGAGGAGAATTCATTTTCAAGAGTAAATGTTTGAGTTATCATAAACTAGCTGGACTTTGTTATAAGCTAGAGCCTAGGCATTTTATTAATGCAACTAAAGAAGAGCTTGAAGAAGATGCTTATTTAGATAGATACATAGCGTCGCAAACACGTTTTAACAAGAAACCTGAAGTCCTTAAGATGAAAAAATAATCTTTAATATGGACAAAACTAAATCTGATAAAAATTTTAGGAAGAAAAGAAGGATAAGACTGATTGTCAGACCTTCTGATGAGTCTAGTAGAAGCAAAGGGTATGAGAAAATTATTAGGAAAGCTCTTAGTAACAATGCTTTACAGTGTGAAAGCATACATAAAATGTCGATGTCCCCTCATGCAGTGAAGAGATTTGTTGTTAAAGGTAAAGAGATAAGGATTGGAAAAGGGGGTAATGGGTCGATATCACAAAAGACGGCAGAATATATGAAAAAACATATATTACAAGTGGGGAAAAAAGATAATAATAGGTCATATGTAGAGATGCCCCAGATTTATAAACCTGGGTCTAAACCTCAGTATTCTAGTCCTGTTGCTCAGATGAACTCAAGGAAAATCAGCCCTTTAAGACTTGTGGCCCGGCGGTGGTTTGTAAATGACCGAGTAGCTAAAAACCTTAGGTTCAATTTTGGAATTGATCTCAATGACACAGTTGAAGATCCTTCTTGGACCTATCGAGAAAAAGCTGTTGGCGTGGGTTATATAAAAAAGCATAAAAAACCTAAAAAAGAAATGATACACACTTTTGACCTTAATGGTTGGGATTAATTAACTTATTGAAATAAAAGCATTTTGAATAAATTTTTCGTATATTATAATAGCTTTAATAACATATTTTGCATATTATATAAATTATTATTTAACCAACTATTAGAGTGTATTAAAAAGATTATGTTGAACCTATTCTGGATTTTTAAATCTGCTTAGAGATTTTTATAGGATTTATAGTCGTTTTGATATATGAAATAATTTTTGTTTGTGGAGAATATTTAGGTTTTTTATATATAGAATACTGTTTACTGAGGTTGTAGATATAGTTTGATTAGTATTCTGGAAGGCTAATTGTCTAGCTGTAGTTTATTTGTTTGTTTTTATTATTTTGTGAACATGCTTGCAAACCCTTGAAAACTATAAAATGTCGTATCTATTTTGGGAATTCAAAAATCACACATGAAATTCAAGAGATCGTTAAAGACTATAGCCTTTAAGTCTCAGCTTCAATAATATAATTTGTAACAGAATCCTTCAAGTTTATTTTGTTATAATATTAAGCATGTCCTATTTTTACTACAACCCAAAAATATGAATAACTTTAATAAAATTTATATCTCCAGCTCTAGATATAAGTGCTTTAGTTTCGCTCAAATATCTTTTAATTTTTATATACCTTACACAATTTTGAATAAGATCATAGCCAGCTTTATAAATTATTTCCTCACCAAATTCTCCTCTATGCTCTAAAATTGTAATTATCAGGATTGAAAATATATTTCACTCCATATAAATTCATTTGTAGAGATTCTAACTATAAACTTTAACCTAAATACTATTAAAACATGCCTGATAACATAATATAAACCTGAATCATAATTAAAATATACTTTATCATCAAAAAATCCAATATTATATACATCACTAATAAAATCCATATAATCATCATCACAGAACATATTAAAACCTTTACTTATATAAATGTCTTTTCGAGAAAACTTTGGAAGATGTTTGCTTGTGGTAATCTGCGTGCTTTCTGGTATTGGGAAATTCTCAGATCCGAAACCACACCAGAAATCTTTGAGTGAAAGCTACAGTAAGACCTTTGCCAAAGCTAAAGAATATGGAGTGACCTTACCTTTAGCACCACAAGTCCTAACTGGGTATACTTTAGAAATTATTTACTTAACTGGAGCCTTATTGCTTTTAGGAAGCCTTTTGGTTATTTTTAGAGTTAAGTACGGATCTTGTTTATTGTCTTCATTGCTTGTGTCTTTTTGTGTTGTGATACATAACCCATATTTGTATACAAAAGATAAAGAGTTTTATATGCATGCTTATATGCTAGTATTGAATCTTGGACTTGTCGCTGGATTAAGCCTTGCCTGCCCTGCAAAAGCACAAGATAAAGAAAAAACTGACTAGTAATAATTAGAAAGATTTAGGATTTGGGAATTTTGAATATGATATGATGAGGATTTTTAATGATTATTTGTGAAGGAAGATTATAGAAAGCTGGATGGAGGGAAAGATGAGAAAAGGGATTAGATTTAAGATTAGGATTTAAATATTTGTGATGATTAGATGATGATTTTTATAATAAGTTTATTAGGTTAGAAGGTAAAGATTATTAGTTAGGGTATGATTAAATTAAGATTTTGTAAGATGCTTAACTATGAAATTTAAAGTGAAGACTTGTATTTTTTTAAATATAATATAGCGAGATATTAATACCTAGAATAGAAATCAATTTAAGAAGGTAAAAAAGAATAGAAGTTTTATTGTAAGCTTCTGAGTGATTATTTATTTCAAAGCATGATCTAGTGTATTTATCTGCTTTGAACTTGAGGTTTATAAATTTTTCTTCAAGAAGTTCATACAAAGATCTATAATCATTTCCTAATTGTGACTCAAGTACTTTTTTATCCATATTTTTTATATAAAAAAGATACAATTTTTAGTATATAGGTTTATATGATAAATATGCTGTGTTTTCAAGTATAAATATGTTTATATTGACATATTTCATAATTCCACTTTTTAGTTATAATTTTAAGATATTAAGCAAAACTAATCTAATTTTATATATATTTTCCCTTTTAACTTAATGATTATGTGTGTATAATTCAAACCTTTGCATTGTATTTATTATATTTAATATCACTCTTATATAAAAATCGCAATCTTCTATACTTAATCTTATAATATTTTCTTAAATTTTCTGTACATATAATAATACTGCACGCCAAAAAATTCTAAGAATATATAAATGGAAAGCAACGAAATATGTAAAAAACTAGTTGAGGACTGCATAAAAAACTCTCGAGTTCCTGACTATAAACGCTATGCTGCCCATTTTGAATATCAAGATTTAGTTAATAAACTATTACAAATACAATCTTCAAATCCAAATCCAAATCACACTCAAACACTTATTGTATCTAAAGTAACTAAAATATGTGTAAAGTCGCCAGTTACGATTCAAGTTGGGTCTAAAACTTGTAAAACTGAAACAAAAAACTCAGTGTCGCCTTTATTAAAGACTAATAGGCTAATTGAAGTAAAAAACAAAGAAAAAGTTCCTACAAAAGCTCAGATTGGGTGTGCTAGGTCTGTTAGTAGGCAGAGTTCTGGGTTTTCACTTCAACAACAGTTACAGAGTCATAAAAAATCATCGTCTCATCATTTAATTTCATCATTTAAACAATTATCTGTTGTCAGGGTTATAAAGAAAAAGTAAATTTGTCTTTGTAAGATTAAATCATAATGTTTATTATTAGACTAAATATAGGAAGATAATATTTGTGTTTGATTTCTTAAAACAGTCTATAAACTTTTATTAATTTTGTTTAGAATATGAAGTTTGATTTATGAATAATATGTTTTTTATAAATTTTATGTATGGAAAGTGTTTTTATTTGTGTGAATTATTGTGATTTAAGAAGGGTTGATTAGAAAAAATATTGAGGAAGGGATTAGAAACATTTATAAAGTATAATAATAATTATTTTTATCAGATAGATTAGGCTTTGTATCTAATCTTTGAAGAAGTTTTAGTTGATTCNTTAGAAACATTTATAAAGTATAATAATAATTATTTTTATCAGATAGATTAGGCTTTGTATCTAATCTTTGAAGAAGTTTTAGTTGATTCTATAAATGAAATTAATTATTGAAAAAAACATTAATTTGTTTAAGGGCATAGTGATATTTTCAAACCCTATTTTCAACCCTTCCAACACCCACCATCATAAAAATCTAATTATTTTATCATCTTGCAAATATAAAAATCTTCTTTAAAACCTAAACCCTTCATTTCTATATCTTTAAATATTTTCATTTTCAAAAACCTACACAAAATCAAATCTTATCCAAAAAAATTCAAGATGACCTTTTATTTATAACAGTCTCCAATATAATATATGGGAACTGGGTGCATTTATAAAATAGGCCATAACCCAAATACTCAAACCGAAGGTATAAATGTAATCCTTACTTAGCTTGAAAAAACCAATGTGATAAAACTTAACCTAAGAAAGAAACAAATCTTCCAAACACAATTCTCAGAAGCCAGTTTTATGGAATTGACAACACCTAGAAGTGGAACTCATATCAAATGGCGTAGAGGTGATCTTATAGGTGAAGGTGCATATGCAAAAGTTTACCAATGCTTAAACATTATAACAGGTGAGTTACTAGCTCTAAAAACTTTTTATGTAACATTTACAATAGATAAGTGAAAATCCTAGGAAAATCGAAAGAGAATTCCAGCAAATGCGTAAAGAAATAAGGGTATTAAAAACTTTGAACCATGAAAATGTTGTCCATTATTATCAAGCTGATCTTTCAGAAGATTTGAAATCTGTGGATATTTTATTAGAATATGTACCTGGAGGAAGTTTAAAGTCAATATTGATTAAATATAAAAGTTTGGAAATATCAGTGATTAAGAATTATAGTAGACAATTGCTTAGAGGATTGAATTATTTGCATGATAATAAGATTATTCATAGAGATTTGAAACCTGCGAATGTTTTGATTTCCCCTACTGGGATGTTGAAGCTTACAGATTTTGGTTCTTCAAAGCAATTTGATGATTTAGAAAGCAATTTGTCGAAATCTCTTAAAGGGTCTCCTTATTGGATGGCTCCTGAAGTTGTCAGAATGGAAGGCCATAGCTTTTCAGCTGATATTTGGTCTTTTGGGTGTATTCTAATTGAAATGGTTTCTGGTAAACCTCCATGGTCGAATTATAGCAACGATAGCAAAGCTGTGATGGAACTGATTTCTAAAGAAGGATTACTGCCTGATATACCAAGTACTGAACCTTTGCTACAGGAGATTATTACTCATTGCGTAAATAGAAACCCTAATGAAAGACCAAGTCCACCAGAATTACTTGAAAGTGAGTTCTTTAAAAATTAATAATATATATGGATTGAATATTTATAACTTAAACTTATAAAAGGTTATATATATAATAGATAGTTTTGAGATTCTTCAAAGGTTTTTCTTTTTTTTTGTATCATTCTGACTGCCTTGGGGTATTAGGAAAAATATTTTTTTGGCTATCTCAGCTTTATTGCAGGGTTTTAATTTGTATGAAGTGGAGTAGAGAATGGTTACTTGATGAGAGTCTGAAAGGGTTATGGTATTATCTAAGCATGATTTCGCACAAAAAGACTAGGGTATTTAATATATTTATACAAGCATATTAGTTACACAATTTCAAAAGGAGCATTATTAGCCTTAGGATAGCAAGAATCTTGATTAATATAGCATTTCTTCCCTTCATTCCTTTCCCTTTAGAATCTTTAATCATCCTATTTCAATTTTCAAATAAACAAAATCCCAATATTTATAATATAACATGGCTAGCAGATACCTACAGCAATACCCAATCCCAGCAGATTTCCCATCAATCCTCCGTGACTTGACCAGAGAAATTCTCAGACTGCAGCCAAAAAACATAGTTGAGTTTTCAGCAAAATACTTCAAATGTAAAATTGACGTAATATACAATTAGAAAACTCCATTTACTTGGGAACAATCCAAATCTAGAGGCCCACGTCCTTGTGATTACCCAAAAGTTCAACGTCCAGCCCCTTCAAAAGTTATTGTCTCTACTCATAAAGCAGAAATTTACGTGCCTAAGAAAAAAACTGCTACTGAAGATCATGAAAATACTCACAAACCTCCAAAAGAAGAAACTAAAGATAAACCTACAGCTAAAGAAATTACAAAAGGTAAGCATGATCATCATTCAAGAAGAGAATCTAATCATAGTGAAGGAAGGGAGGCTTTGAATATATCAGGAAATGTTAGTCTTCCTTCAAACCCAGATGATGCAGCAGAACATTATGTCGATAATTTGCTTGAAAAAGCAGAGACGAATATGGTTCATGCTTAGTAATAAATATATGGAGAAGTTTATAGAAATTTTCGACTTATTTTTAAAGGAAAATATGAATTGTGTGTTGTTTTAATAGATTTGATATTGTTTTTTACATGTAGTTGCTGTTAATAAAAGTTTTTTAGATGTGTAAGAAACTTTATGGTTATATGAAAAAATACTTGGAAGGAGTGCATTATAAGTATTTTTTTTTTATATAAATATAGAAGAGGATGATGAAAGTAATGATGGTGTGACGAATTTTGCTAGGATGAAAAATTTAATAAAACCTTATGGAGTTGTTTTGGGATTTTAATATGCAAATATTCTACCAATTCAAAATACATTTTTGCAAACTGGCGAATTTTTTTAGCTTCCGTCTTTCATAACTATTTTTATTCATCAAAAATTGAGATTATGCTATTTAACAGTCTATAGAAAGAAACAAAGCAAGCTGAAAGGAGAAAAAAATACTATGAAATGACATCAAACCTTAGTGATAATCATTAATAATATGTTTTATAAAGACTTTTCAGGTGATAAAAAGCATGAAATCATTCAGAAAAAGCTAAAACTAGCTTTTTAATTTTTCTCTTTTCTAATTTGAGTTTTTTTATAAAGTCAATTAATTTTAATATATGAAAATATATAGTATGCGTTAGTTATGTAATAATACCTGACTTATGTAAATACGAATATTGCAATACAATTTATTAGATTTTAAATTGGCATCTAAAAATTACATTTTATTATTTTCATTTTTGATTTAGAAAACTGCTAAATTTGTATAAGATATCAGGATAATTTAATAAGCAATTTAGCATTTAAAAGCAATAAAAAAATCTAATTGATGATACATAGAATTAAGGCTTTAGGTAAAATAATCATTAAGAATAATACTTGGACTGCATATGAATATAAAATCTAATTATTGGAATTTTGGAAATTAGAATAAAATTATTAAGTTAGGATTAGATATGGGTTATGATTAATAAAATCTAATTAGATTGAAATTCAAAACTAAACTAATAATTGCTAATTAATTATGAGACTCTTATAAATGTCCATGCTTTATGGCTTCTATATATCATAGAATCGGATTGTATAGATACTGATCCTTTTCCTAAATTATTAGCCCAACAATTTAAAAGCAATCCATTACAAAAGTTCACAATATTGAAATATCCAGGAACTTTATAAGGTCTAAATCTCCATAATTTTCTATTGTCATGTATATCCTCCCATTGCATTCTGCATTCTCCTTTGATCATTCCATCACACCAAAAGCAAACGACGTTGTTGCTGTAAATNATCCTCCCATTGCATTCTGCATTCTCCTTTGATCATTCCATCACACCAAAAGCAAACGACGTTGTTGCTGTAAATGTTTTTTATCATATAAAATCCTTTATGTTTTTTGCTTTCGATAAAAGTCCAAATTCTATGATCGTAATAAGTATCATCATCTATTTGCACAGTAACAGAATCATATCCTGTTTCATTGCCCCAGCTATTTAAAACATTTTGGCTGTTGAGATTTTTAATTTTAAACCTTATATTTTCCTCTGGATAGAATTCATTTGAGTAATGAATATTTTTCGGCACATTAGATACTTTTTCTATAGACATTGCTAAATTTTCTTCCAAGTACTTAATTTTAATTTTTGCTTCATTAAGTTCGCTTATTTTCTTCTCAAATTCTTGATTTAATCTAGTAATTTTACATTCATAATCTTTAAAAGCTTCATCATAACTTTTAATTTTATTTTGAGATAGTTCATATTGAGATAATAATATTGAGTATTTAGATTTTTCAGCATTAATTTCACTGTCATGAATGATTTTAGTTCTAAGTTTATGAAGACTACCTAGTTCTTGTGCCTGAGTTAAAGCTATTGAATATTGTAAAAGATTTGAACCTATTACTAATGGACCATCACTAATTTCTTTAAGGATTTGGAATGTCTTAGAATTATAAAAGCTAAGAAAAGTATTTTCTTTGTAAACAGTCTGATAATAATTAATTAAATCATCAATTTCTGAAATCGAGTTATTTATGGTGAGTTCACATCTTTTATGACTTTTTATTATTTTCCTTATTTCCAACTTAATCATACTTGATATATAATCTGTAGCATCATCCTGTAATAATGCTTTTATATTAGCATTAACTACTGAAATAGGTACAAGTTTTATAATTTTGTTTATAATTTTTTTCTTCTCATATTCATTCAACCTAAAACTCATAGGTAAAACATTTTTCTTTCCTATCCAAGGTGTAAATTTTTCAATATCATTTTTTGTGATCTTCATTTTTAAATAAGCATCCAATTCTTTCCTTTTGCTTTTAACAGATTTACTTACAACAATTAGACTGCAATCTTCAATAGAAATAGTATTAATGAAATTTTTTATAATGTCATATGTTTGAAAAAATGATTTTCCTCGACCTGCAGTTATTTCATCTTGACCAATAACAAAGACAAACCTTAAACTGCTTGCTTTTTCAATAATGTTTTTAAAAAATGCTGCGTTTATGATATTTGATGATATACCTCGAGTATCCTCAAGTCCTGGGGTATCATAAAATAAGGTGTTATTAATTTCTGTAAATTTAGGATAGGAAGTTTCTGAAACTGATGTTGTCCCTATAGCAAAAGTTTCTGGGTTACAGGGATCTTGCAATCGAAGTTCATTGTTATCATCAAGGTAAAGTGGAAAGCCTGATAAGAAGTTTAGAAGTGTGCTTTTACCTGAACCTGTTGAGCCAATAAACAAAACTACTTCACGTCCCTTAGAAGAACTTAAAATAGACTCTGCAATTGATAAAGTTGTAGTATAAAATTTTTCAAACTCTTCTATGCTACAACAATTTCCTTTTTCTGTTTCTGGTTCAAAAAGCATTAATAATATATCATTGCCATATTAATGGGGGCTAAAAAAAATGTATATAAATTTCAAGTTTTAAAGTTAGATTTTGTTATAAAATTATCAAGACTGTTACTGATTACTGGAATTGGCTAGTAAACTTACTTTAACTGTATCATGGCTAAGTTCTGAAATTTTATATTAAGATGTGAAAAAAATCATGACTATTTTCAATATAAAATTAAGTTATTTAAACTTATAAATTTACTTAACTTCTTATAAAATATAATTATTTACACATCAAACTCAGTTTATTTCTTTAAAAAGATGTGTGGAGCAAAAATAGTTTATTTCAAGAAAATAATATAAATTTTGATATAAATATTAGTTTTCCACTAATTCAGTGTTTGTTATTAAATTAAAAAGAACTGAATCTCTTGAAAGCATAAACAAATTGATAGATACTGCTCTGTTACAAGTTTTTTTCAAAAAAATACGCTGATCATGTGCTAAAGGATACAGAACAGCCAGAATATAATCATTGGGAAAACTTTTGTGTTCGAGTTAAAGTGTTTTCAACAGATATAGAAAAATAAATTGGAAAATAATAATCAAGGAGTTAGTGTTTAACAAAGAAGGGATACAGAAAGTGTGTCAATTTTACGAGCAGAATCAGGATGGACTAATTGACTTAATATTGCCTTTTGAATCTTCAATTTCAGAATATCTAAGAAAAAGCATAATTCAAAATATTTTAAGAATGATTAACTATTCATCAGATTTAATTAATAGACTAAAACAGATACAATAAACTCATGCAGTTAAAAGAAAATTTAATATCTTATTAATAATTTCAATGTAAATCATTAATACTAGCATGAATATTTATAAGAGTCTCATAATTTATTAATAATTATTAGTTTTTTAGTTTAGTTTTGAATTTCAATCTCATCAGATTTTGATAATTATAACTATATCAAACTCTAATTTTATTCTAGTCTCCAAAGTTCCACAAATTAGATTCTGTATTCATATGTAGCCTAAGCATTAATCCTTAATAATCTTTTTGCCTAAAGCCTCAATACTATGCATCATATTAGAATTTTTGATTGTTTTTGAACTTTAAGTGCTTATAAAACTATCTGGTATCTTATTCAAATTTAGCAGTTTTCCACGTATATCAATTTACCCAATAAACTTTATTAATAAAAATTGATAAAGTATTACTTTAAAGATTTTAATACAAAGTGCAATTTGAATTAAAATATCATGAACTTAACACAATAATGCAATGATAGCAATTTTGAATAGCCATAAACTGACAATCTTCACAACTATTCAATCATTAATATTTTTGTTTGAAATTTCTATCATGAAGGTATAAATCTAAATCAAAAATATTAATCTAATTCATTAACTAAAATTATTAATAAACTATCTTTACCATATATAAACTTAGAATTTATATAATTATATATAAAATGGATTTTGCTAAAGATCTTTGGGATAAAGCTAGGAGTATAGGCATTTGGTATCGTAGGTACATGTATTATTATTTTGGTTACCTTAGACATGAATTAAGACTCCCATCTTCAGCTTATATGGAAAGTAAGAAAAAAGACTCAATCAAAGAAAACAACCTTTCTGAAATCGAAAAGCATATCTATGATGGTACTTGGAAAGTTGATGATTTAGTAAGCATAAATAACATGACAACTATGCTGCATGAAGCTGTAGTAATGGATCGAAGGGACATAGCTGCATTTCTATTAAGACAAGGAGCAGATCCTAATATTAGGGATCGAAACGGGATGACTCCTTTGTTAAAAGCTGCTGCATTAGGAAGAGAATTCATGGTTATCGAACTTCTCAGAAATGGGGTAAACCCTGAACACAGAGACCCATACGGAAACACCCCGCTAGAAAAAGCTCAGCTTCACGAAGAATGGAAGGTTGCAGAAATTCTTATGTCTTGCAGATCTTATGCAAAAACAAATACAAAATGGTTTTGGCCTCCTGATATATAATAGTTTTATCAGTTTATTAGGCATTAGCATGCAATTTATATAAAATTTGACGATTACTATATATAATTATCAAAAGGTAGGGTTTCTAAATTAAATATATAATGAAGTAAAAAAGTACTAAAGCAAAATATTAATCATGGAAAAAAGTACTTCTTTGCAATACTATCAGCATTTGTCAAGCAACGAGAATTTTAATCAAAGCTATCATATTGGGTTTCCTTCAGATTTAAGCGTAGAACTTTGGAAAAAGGCTTATCTTAGAGTGAAATCTAAGATAATGTACACAAAAATGACAGAGACTTACTCTCCACTAACTCAAACAGTACGGCTAACAAGAAAAAGTATTGTTCCTGTGAGGATATCAATGCCCTATCTGATTCTACATCCGAATTCTCGTATAAAGTTTGTGTGGAACTGTGTGCTAATAATTTTATTAATTTATACAGCTACCATCACTCCTTTTCGAATATGTTTCATTGACTCAATTGTTTACTCTTCATGGTGGTGGGCAGATACACTAATTGATATTCTTTTTGCAGTCGATATTATCATCAATCTGAATAGTGCGTTTTATAATGAAGATAATCAACTTGAAACATCACGAAAGTATATTTTCTTAAGTTATTTGAAAAACTGGATGCTTCTTGATATATGTGCCTTGCTTCCTTATCACCTTTTCCAACCTAATCCTACATCATCAAATTCTAGTAGCAAACTTATCAAAATGATTCGTTTGTTACGATTATATCGGCTTATTAAGATCTACCATCTAATAAAACAATTTAAAAATACAAGGTATAGTGAAGGACCACATACAATTCAAGAAGGTTTTATCATTAACGAAGCATTAAAACATCTGATTAAATTTAGCCTCAAAACTTTAATTGCTATTCATGTGATATCTTGTTTTTGGTACTTTTCAGCAAAGATACAGGATTTTGAACCTGACACTTGGGTAGTTAGGATGAATTTTGAAAGCTATTCTATAGGTCAGTTATATTTAAGAAGTTTTTACTGGGCTTTTACTACATTATCAACAGTAGGTTATGGAGACATTCATCCTGAAAATAATATTGAGATGCTTATTGCAATAGCCTGGATGCTTTTCGGGATTTGTTTTTTTTCATATACCCTCGGGATTCTGAGTTCAATGCTATTGTCGCAAAACACTAAAGAAATTGCTTTGAACAAAAAACTTTTAGCAGTTGACGAGTTTATAAAAGAAGAAAAACTTCCAGTTAGGTTGAAAAGAGAAATGAAAGAAGCTTTAAAATATTCAAATGAAAAAAATGGGTTTTCATGGGCTGATAAACAAGGAATTTTAAATGAATTGCCAGCTGAACTAAGATATGAAGTTGCTATTAAAATGCATTCTGGGGCAATTTTGAATATTTCTTATTTTATGGAAAAAGATAAAGTGTTTATTGCGGCAATTGTTCCTTTTTTAGGAAATATTCATGGGAAAAAAGGAGATTATGTGTATAAAGAAGGGGATTATGCTAGTGATATTTACTTTATTATAATTGGGCATGTGACATTAATGTGTACTGATATTCCTATTAAAAGCTGGAAGTCAGGGAAATATTTTGGGGATATTGAAGTTGTGGAAAAAACTACAAGAGATTATTCAGTTTATTGTGCTGCGAACTCACAGTTGCTTGTTATGAGTAAGGATGTTATAAATTTTATCCATAGTGAGTTCCCGGAATATTCTAATGATATGTTAATAACGGCAAAACTAAAGAAAGAAAAGCTTGATAATTTGAAAAGAAAAATTCAGATTTTCATACGAATTAAAAATTTAGGGCTAACCAAAGGAAAATCTGCTGAGAAGATAAAGACTTTGATACAAAACGAGATAAAAATTGAAAATATGATAATTGGTAATAGAAAAGAAAAGGCAAACTTAGGTAATTTTCTTAAAAGCATACTTGAGATTGATCAAAACATTACTAAAGCTGAGAAAAAGCTCACTCTCGCCCTTGAAAAAGCTGAAAAGATACTCAATAAATTCTAAACTTAAATTAATTTCACAAAGTATATATCCATAACAGCAAATTAGCATTTACTAACAAAATATTTTACAAACATTTCCCTAATAATCTTGAAACATAATGCATTCAATTGTAAAAGATTTAAATCTAAAACAAAATGCATTAAATAATCCACTTTTCTTTTATCTAAACCATACAAAAACCCTTCATATCTCATAATCCTCATATTCTTCTATATTTTACACCCAAAGCCGAACCTTTAGATTAATCTACCATAAAAATCTTCTTCATAATATTATTACCCTATATCAAAATTCAAAATTTCATGATTTCACTTATCCAGCACTTTTAATCCTCATCATTCTAAAAAAAAAAAAAATCATATATCTACTTAAAAAATACACAGTATAAGAAGTTAAGCTAATGAGCTAATTTTTCTTATCTTTAGGATATCTTGAATCGTGAATACATTCCTTGTAGTTCAAATAAAGATCTATTCGCCCAGACTCAGTGTATTCATCCATATAAATAAGCGATCTCATATAGGTTCGATATGAATTCCAACATACTGTTTCTCTATAGAACCCTTTGGTATACCATTCATATATAGAGTAAGGGTAGTATAAGAAACCCAAGGCTATAATCCCTCCTGTACTATATACTAGAAAACGTCCATAGCGAGTCTTTGGCATGTTAGCCTTACAAACAGTCCTGAAAACCTCCATTTATTTAAGACTTTTTTGTATTAGATTGAATAAGCCAAAAAATTGGATTTTGTTTGAAGTATTAGGGTTTTTGAGGAACTTTTGAGGATTATGATAGAAGATAGTTTTTTTAATTAATAAGTTTTATGTGATTTTGTCGGTTTATAAATATTTTAAGTTTATTTGGAAATAGGTGGATATTTAGAATTGCTTTGGGAAATATGAAATAATTAAAGGAAATTTGGTTGTTGTAGGAGATGGTATTAAAGTTGTTGGTTTTTAGGGATTATGTTATATGATATAAGATATTTAGCTAAAAAAACAAAGATTTTTATGAGAATTAATACTTTTATATGCTATTTGATATAAGATATTTAGCTAAAAAAAAACAAAGATTTTTATGAGAATTAATACTTTTATATGTCATATTTAGATACAATACAAACTTGTACTTTTATTCAATAGTATTTTATATGTTATGTTTAGATATAATACAAGTTTGTCAATAGTATTTTATATATATATATTATAAACTATACAATAGATCCAAGAATTTTAGAAGATAAATAATTGGTATGCTTTCAAGATTGCAGCAAAATTATCATTAGTGATTAAAAATGAATTACAAGAAAATAATGAATTCTTTTATAAAGGTTTTTTAGGTTTGAATAAGGATTTATTATCTCACTAGGATATATCCAGCTAATATCAAAAATATTTACTTTTTAATTTGATATTTACGAATTAATTTAAATCTATTTGAACAAGGCTATAAAAATTCCTTTTCAGCGGTTTCATAACCTTAAACTGGAAAAAAAAAAACTCTTATAGAGATTTTTGCTGATAAAAAGCATATAAATTTATAATAGCAGGTTGTTTTACTAGTAATTTAGTTGTACTAGCTTACTTTCTAGATTTTCAGATTTTTCGTTTTCGCTTAATATTATCCAAAAGCCATATTATAAACCCATGGAAGGTAAACACTTAATAATCGACAATCGCTTCAAATTACGTAAAAAACTTGGTGAAGGGTCATTCGGCGATGTTTACAAAGCATTCGACGTTACAACAAAAGAGCATGTTGCAATAAAGTTTGAAACAAGCAGAAACCATCAGCAATTCTCCACCGAAATCCAAGCTTTATCATCACTTTCACATATCGAAGGCATTCCAAAACTCCTATCCACCGGGCATTTCAACAGTAAGCAATACATCGCCCTTGAACTTCTTGGGGTATCTTTAGACTCTAAATTCAAAAAGTACAATAACAAATTTTCACTCAATTGCACAACTTTAATAGGCCTTCAAATGTTTAAAAGACTTCAAAACATACATGATATGAACTATTTACACAGAGACATAAAACCTTCAAACATAATGATCGGCCGAAGAAACAAAGGGGATAATTTAACATTATATCTTATAGACTTTGGATTAAGTAAAAAATATAGAGACCCACTAACAAAGCAACATTCATTATATGGAGAGAAAAGACAAATAATAGGAAATCTTAAATATTCATCTTTAAATGCTCATCTTGGTATAGAACAAAGCCGAAGAGATGATCTTGAAGCTTGTTTTAATGTTTTGATAAATTGCTTTAAAGGAAGATTACCTTGGGAATGCTCAGATCAAGATATAAGCAATTATTATGTTGTTGGGATTATGAAAAAAATTACAGTCGAACAAATCTGCCAAGATTGTCCAAATGAGTTTGTTGACATATTAAAATACATAAGAAGCTTGCATTTTCAAGATCGTCCGAATTATGATTACATAATTGAATTACTTACCAAAATTAAAGACAATAACAATTTTGTCCTTCGTTTTGATTGGAATCATAAAAGTAAAAGAAGAGTTAGTAATGATTTCTTGGCTGTTGGGTTAGTTCCTGATAAAAATGTTAGAAGAGCATCAGCGCAGATTGTTTTAAGTGATATACAAGGACTTACTAAGCATAATAATAAAAGTAGAGGGAGAAAAAGAATTAAAGATTCAGATTCTAGTAATGATGATAGTATAAGTTCATGTAGTCCTGGGATTTCACCTATTAGATTAAGTATTGTGAATAGAGAAACGCATATTGATGAAGAGAAAAAAGAAGAAGAGAAGGAAAATGATCAGGATTTAGGGTTTGAAACACCGTGTTTTAGTAATGCTGTTGCTTTTGAGATAAAAGTTGAACCAGAACCTGCGGAAGAAGAGGAAGGTCAAGCTATTTGTAGGCAAGATACGATTAAGGATAGCTCGTATCCAGAGTTTCATGATCGGAGTTTGCTTTTTAGCCTTAAAGATTAGATAAATGGTTTTGGCTAATGGTTGGATAAAGGCATTGCATGGATAATCAGGTCAAAATATAGTTAGATTAATAATGTGTGGGATTTATTTTGAAGTATTATATGATGTGATGATAAACTAAAATAAGAATTATAAATGAAGTTTTTTAATAAGATAGTAATAAAACCATCTATTTGGATTTTTTTTCAGATGCTCAGTATGTAATATTAATTATGGCATAATATTCTTATAAATATCATTATTCTAGATACCTATCTGGTAATTTAATATAATTTCATTTTCTTAAACTTTCCTCGATTAATCCTAGCATAAAAAAAATTAAACTTTTATTATATTCAATGGTATCGTTATTGTTATCTAACTTTCCTAAACTAATAAACTTTATAATTAAATAATTATAGGTGACTTTAATTTTTTAAAGTTTTTTTTTTGAATAAAATTCTTTTTCGGAACGGTAATATACTTTATAAAATTGCTTTTGAACTATAGATTTTAAGTCAGTTAAAACTGAGCTTTTCTATAACTTGCTTTTCTAAGGATAATTCAAATGGAAACGTGCTTTGAATAGTAAATGTTTTGTATAAAGCAGGTATGTTTAAAAATGCTGCTAAGATATAGCGAATTGTGTGGATTTATAGAAATACTAAAGGAAACTCACACAATTTGATATAAGATAGGGTGATATTGAATAGAATAAATAGATATTCTAGGAACTTAAGTTTTTCTAAGAGAGGTTTATTATAATTTTGAAAAATTACAAGAATCTTTATCTAAATTGTCAATCTTTAAATTTTCTATTCCAAGTATTATTAACTGATTTCCATTTATGCAAGATGCTAGAAATAAGAATAAAAACGGTATATTATAAGATGTTATATTAAGTTACGCTTACACATAGTCCCAAAAGATTTAATAAAAGTTCTTAAGATATTATAAGTGTTTATTGAAACTAAAAACTATTTTACTTTCCAAATGTCTCAGAGAGTTTTTTGCCCTCAATATGCCTCTTCATAACTCTTTTCTTATCTTTCATCTTAACAATCCTATCATGCAACCCTCCAAAATAAACCTTAATCCCATTAACTGTATCTCTTTTTTCCTGTTCAATCTCTTCAATCCTTCTATTCTTCTCATTAACTTCTTTCATTAGCATTAAACTCTTCTCATTCAAATCCCACTTATTTTGTTCCAAATCTTCAATTCTCATATTTTTCTCCTTCAATTCACCAACTAGTATTTCATTAACCCCTTTGACCTCATTCAAAGCTTTAACCAAATCCTCATTCTCCTTCTTTTTCCTATCAATTTCTTTACTAAAAGTATTATTCTGTACCTTTAAATTACTGTTATCTTTTCTTAATATACTCAGTTTATTTTCTAGCTGATATATTTTTTCTAGATTTTCAAGTTCTTTTTTTACTTTATATCTTGTACTTATATTAGTATTTATAAAAGTTTTTTTGCTTTTAAGTTCAAGTTCTAAAAGTTCAGATAGGTTAAGATTATTAGGTGTTGAGTTGTCTTTTTTCATAAGGATTTGGTTATTGAAATTTAAAGGAAGGGTTTTGTTAAGATTTATTGATGAGTTTAGAGCTTTGCTTTCTAGTTTGGATATTGATGTTGGAGTTTTAAGACGATTTTTACTACTAACAAATTCTTGCGGCTGAGCTGGGGTTTGACATATTGATGAGTCTAGTGTAGGTTTTGGGGTTGTTGTTGTGCTGGAGGAACGTTGAAGAGATGAGAAGGAGGACTTTTGTTTGATTGTAGGATTTTTTGATGAGGTATGTGAAAAGTTTGGGTTAACTTTTGTTAAGGCTTTCATAATTATGAGGAAGGTAGTTTTTTTAAGTTAGATGGAGGAAATTAAATGTAAAGTAAATTTTGTTTTGAAGAGGATTGAAGATGGTGATGGATAGGTGGAAGTAGATTTGGATAAGAATAAATTTAGCTATGGGTGATATGAAAGATTTGAAATTATAAGAAGATGGATTTTGGAATAATGGATATTTTAGGGGTTGAGTTAGGTTAGGATTGGTAGGATAAGATTTTTAGTGTGTTTTGTAAGAAATATGAAAAGATTGTTATAATGGATTCTGTTTTATATTGAAATTCTTATACTATATTAGTTTAGATTATAATTTTGTGTAGAAATTATATTTTGTGATTTGTGAATTTTTCAAATGGGTTTGATTCAAATTACTTTGTTTATTGAAAGATTACTAAATACTTTATTGAATATCTTCTAATATAATCATAATGAATTATTTTACTAAACATTCAACTTAAGTTGATCTATTCGAAAATAGTTATCATATACTTAAAAAATCTATCAGCATAAGGCTTTGGGGGAATACAAGATATGTCTTTACCAAGAAACGGGGACTTGAGAATATTTTCCAGCTTCTTTTTCATATTATATTCAGTAAGGACATCAATAATTCCAATAAAATATAGAAACTGCTTATCACTTGATAAATAAGCATGGCTTAAACCTTGAATATTAGGAATTTTTCCTTTAAGATTATGAATTCCTATCAAAAGACTATAATCAATAATCCCAAGTCTCTCAAAAAATTCTGAATCTTTATGTAACTGGTCTATGATAGCCTTCTTTTCCCTTTGTGTTAGACGAATTTTTATACCTGAACGGTTAAAATCCAAGTCCTTTCGAGCTACTGAAAAATCTTCATTTGAATCTGTGGCTCTTCCAACAGTTGAACCTTTAAGATCGAATCTCATGTGTATTTCATACCCACTACTAAACAGATTTTCCATTATAATAAAATCCTTTTTTGACCTATCAATTTCAGTATAATACTTAATATTATGAAACCCAAAGAACTTCGGAATCAATGTTCCAGGGTTATCACATATATACTCATAATACACCGGCAATATAGTTCTAAAAAACGTACATTCATCCAAACTCATAGTTTTTAAAACATATTTCCCATCATCACTAAAGTAAAAAAAACTTCCACTTTTCCCACTACTCACAAGGCCAACTAAAGATGAAAACTCACTTTGTAACAAACTTGCCATAATTTTCTCAACACCCAAAGACTTCAAATATGATTTATCATCAATATTAAAAACCCTTCTAATCCTAGCGAAAACTCCTGGGGCGAAATTCCTAAATTTGCTTTTTTTTGTATTAACTTTTGTCTGTTTTCTAGGAATTAAATCGAATTTAGTGAGTTCTTTGAAATGTTCAGGAAGAAGATTGGTTATAATTTCTGTTGAAGCATAAACTGATTTTTGTATACCAAGCATCATATATAGTATTAAACTCCAGTCCTCATCTCCCCATGAGATTTTGTTTTTTTTCTTATGTTCTTGTATGGGTAAAACATTTTGGGCTATAGTTTTGGCTCTTGTTTTTTCTTCTTCAGACTTGAGTTTTTCTATTTTCATTGATAAATCTTGAAGTCTATCAAGGATTATAGAAGAAGTAACTGTTTTTGATTTGTTTAAAGGAAGGTTTATTGTAAGATCTTCTTCGTGATCTATTGGAGAGTCAAGATCACCATTATGGCTTTGTTCTGTTTGAGATAAACATACTGGTCCACGTTCGGGGACTAAGTTTTTGTATGGAGATTCTTCTTGGATTGGAGGAAGAGGCAAATTTTGTTCTTCTAATTTTAAAATTTCTATACAGGTTTGGATATTGAATTCTATGCTTTCTATACGTTGGCGATAGTCATCAACTGGAATTATCGGAACTTCTGAGATTATTAGAGATTCAGGCTCAGGGTCTAATTCATTGTATCTGTTACACCATGAAAATATTGGGCTTTGGGTACTTGTACTTGCACTGTACTCATCAAAATCAATTACCCCATCTTTTTTTTGATCTATTGCTGTGAAGATCTGCCTGATCTTTTCTTCACTATTTTTAACTTCAGTTCCAACTAACTTATTACTCATCATCCACATACTCTTAAGCCAATCGAAAAATTCCTGATAAGTAATATAATGCTTATGCCCAGCAATCAGCTTAAATGACTGAACACATTTTTCTTCTTTATTCCCATGCATGACAATATCCATATAAGCCAGAAACTCTTCAAAACTAACCTTCAAATTATTGTTCTTATCCATAACCCTAAAAATTCTATCAGCTAATTCACTAGTGCTTTTAAGCCCCAAGAGCCCCATGCTTTTCCTGAATTGCTTTAAAGTCATCTGTTTACCTTTAGCTATACGATTAAATCTGTCTTGATACTGCAAAAGTTCTTGTGCTGAAAACCTAAACTGTTGGGAAATTATAAACAAATCATAATCCTGGGTCCTTTTTTTACCTGAACTGCCACAGCATTTCATTTCTTTCTAATTAATATAAAATGGATATATTTCGACCTCAAGAACAAGCCTTGGTATACAAAAACCCTAAAAAGGTATTAGAAAAACTTGTCCCACCATTGAGAAAACCTAGTAAAAGATATAATGTTCTAGAATCCGAAGAGAAAATCTCAGAATCTTTAAGCAAAGTGGATTTCAAGGAGGTCGTGTATAGTATAAAGCCATGGATTGTCAAAAATATACAAAATGAGCATTTTGAGACTATAGTGAGGAAAGTTTGTGAGCCAATAAATGAAGAAAAAGTCCAAGAGTTTGTGAGCAAGGTAATGGAACTAAGACCAGAGAGTAGGAATTTTGATGAGATTGTTTTATTGATGAAGGATTTTTATGATGGGAATTTAGAAAAGGATGTAAGAAATGTGTTTAAGGCTGAAAAAATTAGAGAGTCATTGATGGATTATAAGAAGCTTTTGTCTGCTAAGAAAAATAGTGGCGAGCCAGTGGATTATTTGAAAAATCTTATCAAAAATTTGGAAAGCAAACTAATTTTGTTAGAAAACCCCACTAATATGAAAAGTTTTAGGAAGTATCAAAATGGAGTTAACGAGATTTTTGAGTTTTATGCGAAGCAGTATCAAAATTCGAAGGCTTTTATGAATTTCCCCAGTAAGAAACCAACTCCGAATATTTGTTTAGCATATTTTTTGAGATTTTGTAATGATTTTAGGTTTTTTGAATTCCCACAGATAACAAAATCAATCCTCTCCAGCATATTCAAAAAAAACGCAATTTACCACAAAGTAATGCACAAAATTCAATTCTGTGATAGTCTCTTCGACATCTCAAAACTTCTTTTTACATCCCACAATAGGCTTGAGCAACTTTACGAATACATGGAATGTCAAAACCCTAAAAAATACAAAGAAAAATTAAAGCCTTTTATCCTAAACGAAACTACCCTCTTACATTCAGAATCAGAAAAAATTATCAATCAAACCTTACCATGTAAAAACATAAAAAAAAACATTCAATTAAAAGAAAAACTTATGCAGATAGACAAAAAGCCTAATATAATAATGCCTAAAACATCATGCAATAAAGTAAGAACCCCAATTACATGGAAAGTTTTGAATGAAACTGATCTAAATAGTCTTGGACATGAGTTTGATGTTCGTGATTTTATATTAGAAACACCAATAAAACATGGAAATGAGCCAAACGAAAAAAGTGCTACGATGAAGGAGTTTGATAGAGAATGGGATGAAAAACGTAGTAAATCTGAACTGATGACAAGACCAGGTAGAGCGATTAAACCAATTCATATTAAGCCAATGGCTATAATAAAGGATATAATAACATAATTATTTGAATAAGGCTTTTAAATTGTCATCTTCAGGTGGAAATCATAATTTGGATATACAAAAGTGTGCTTCTCGATCTATATGTGAGATAAAATCTTTTGATCTTGAAATTATATTTGAAAGTGTAAATCATATACAAATTTTTTTGATTCACTGAAGATCGAAAACTTAAAAATATAAAGAATGATAAAAGTTGAATTTCTTTATTATATAAAAGGTCAAAAAGTAGAGAAAGGAAGTTTNAACTTAAAAATATAAAGAATGATAAAAGTTGAATTTCTTTATTATATAAAAGGTCAAAAAGTAGAGAAAGGAAGTTTTTTGAAATCTTAGGTAAAACGATAATAATTTGTTTAAATGGACTCCTGCAAAGATAAAGATAGATTGCGCAAGGAAACAGGACTTTCAGATAAAACAAATGTACGAAGAAATCAAGTTGCTTTTCAAGATCATAAAACCGAGAAAAGTAGTGATGCTCTCATTGCAGACCCAGTCGATTCGCGAATAAAAATACCTGATCTCGCTTTTATTTTTAACCCAATCAGAGATGAAATAAAACCTTATCATATGGATGGAGACACTACAATGTACACTGAAACTTCAATCGCTAGAAGAAATGGCCTTAAATCAGATTTTCAAGTTGTTGAAAGCATAAATGACTTTATGAGTTTATATCAAAGCGATGGAGCAGGAAGTATAAATAAAAGAGAATATGAAAGAATGTATGGCAAAATGTGTAACATTTTAAGAATCAATATTGACCCTGGAGAGTATAAAAGAATTCTTGATGAAGAGTGGAAAAAGGATTCAAAAGGATATGAAAAAATGACTAAAGAATTACTGTTTGATAGTTTGTTTGAACTTTGTGATATTTGGTGTCCGAATATTGATCCGGCTGAGTATAAGGCATTTTTTGAACAGCTGAAATTTAGAATAAGGTATGAGGGCCAGAAAGATATGACCGCGTATGATATTCTTAAATAAAATTATTACTAGTTATTAAATGTTGATTTAGGCAAAATGCATTTTTTATTATTTAGTTTTTGAAGTATTATACAATTTAATTGCGGATATTTAAAGTTTAATATGAACTTTGAATCTTCAATTATCTATGTGATTTTTAGTGATTCTTAAGTTACTTTTTATTTCTGTTTGTGCATATCAGCAATTCTCTAGATTTTCTTGTTTTTGAGACATAATTAATATTATGCTAGTGCTAATTTTCCATACTTAAAAAATCTGATTGCTAAATTCTTAGTAATACCCTACTTCTCTATCTATTAATATTAAAGGATAGCTAATAAAAGCCTTGTGATTAGTTTACTGATACTTAAAAGATCTTTGGCTGTAAGAGTTTTAAATATCATCTTCTTTAATAATTACACTATTAAAGTATAAGGATTGATTAAATTATACATATTTTAAGTGTTGCTAGCTAGGCTAAAAGTAATCAATTTTTTAATTAAGCATTAAATTTCAAACCTAAAAAGTTTGGCACTCCTATTCATTTTGAATATAATTAGTGATATTTTTAAGCTTAACTTTATTCCATTTTTTACAAAAAAAGCATTATTCCTCTTCGTAATTATGGAATAAGCCTCAATCACTCATTAGTATATTTAAATAATCTGAGAAATTCATTTTCATCCAAGAATTGATATGAAACAAAAGTTTAAATATAATAAAATTCAGGGTATTCCTACAATTTTAGTGGTAATCTAATAACAAAACTTAATAAAATTAGAATAGTTAGATTATTTAACAATTTCCTTTTATATTGGTGATGTATAAAAATAAGATATTAACAAGTTATAATAACCTATCAGATTAAGATCTCTTATAAGAGCACAAAATCTATAAACCCACAAAGCAAGGCAAGCATCAACCGAAAATACATTCTCCCAACCTAGTAACTCTATCATAAAACATATTTTTTAAGTAAACTCTTTATCTAGGCTATCTTATCATTATTATTTCAAAATTTAATCCGTGAATTTTAATGAATCGTAATTATAATTCAAAGTATGCAGAAAAATCGTGATGAAGAATACGATTACCTATACAAAATCGTTCTAGTAGGTGAGGCAGCAGTAGGAAAGACCCATTTGCTTTCACGCTATATCAAAGGAACTCTTCCCAAAAATCCAACATCAACTATCGGGGTTGAATTCGCTACTCGGACAGTCACTCTAGACTCTGGAGGTACAGTAAAAGCTCAAATATGGGATACAGCAGGACAAGAACGATATAGAGCCATAACAAGCGCTCATTATCGAAGAGCTGTTGGAGCCCTTCTAGTATATGATATCACAAATGAAAAAACATTTCATGCAGCCAAAAGATGGATGGAAGAACTTAGAGATCATGCAGAACCTGATATTGTTATTATGCTAGTAGGAAATAAAGTTGATTTATGCAACAATAAGCCTGAGGTAAGAAAAGTTTCAACTTCAGAAGGTGAAGCTTTTGCTAAACAAAACAATTTACTCTTTGAAGAAACTTCTGCTGTTACAGTGATTAGAGTGAGAGAAGCGTTTGAGAATCTTTTGCAAGCTATTTATAATGCCAAAGCTAGAAATGGTAATGCTGGGCAAAGTATGGATAAAGGGGGAAAGCTTGTTGCGAATAGAGATATAGATAAACAATCGTCTTCTTGTTGCTAGTTAATCGTAAAAAATTCAATTAATGGAGATGTTAAGATTTCGGAATTATGTCTTTGGCTAAATATTTAATGCTTTGCTGTGTTTGNTTCAATTAATGGAGATGTTAAGATTTCGGAATTATGTCTTTGGCTAAATATTTAATGCTTTGCTGTGTTTGCATTATAATCTCATTTTCACATTTTTGCATCAATTATAGTAATGGAATTTGATGAAACAGAAGATAAAGAAAATCTCCCGCCATACTTAAAAAGTGCATTTCTAGTAGGAGGGTCAAAAAATAAGAGAAAAAAACTTACGGTAGCTGAAAAGGCCCGAGTTCTTAAAGAAAAAATCTTAGAAAAGCGTGAAATTTGGCTTGGTAAAAGTAAAAATATTAAAGAAATGCTCACAACTTCTGAAGAAATCTTAGCCGGAAAGAAAGAATTTCGTATTCCTAACCCACTTCCTTCTCTCCAAAGTCGCCGATATGAAGAAAATCCCTAGTTTTTATCTTCTATATAAATGGTAAATTTTGAATATTTTTGAATTTTTTTAAAGTCTATTCAAATATATATTTTTTATATTTTTGGATTCTAATCAACTTCATATATGATAATCTGCAACTTTTCATCAATCTATAAAATTACCAATAGTTTAGAATATCAAATACTAGGATATTCGCTTAAATATTACCTAAAGCATTCAATCATAGCCATAATAATGGATTCCTATAATGAAGACGCATGTGCTATATCAAAGGACTTAGTGTTTTTTATAGATGCATGTCATTCTTATAGCGACAATGAAACTTTTTGCAGTTCGTGCTCTATTAGCGATAAATTCTTCAAGTTTTACGAGCAGGAAATGGATAGTATGTTGGAAAAGTATGCTTTTAATATTAACCAAGAGCCTGTTAAAGAGCAAAAGAAGCGAGGAAGGAAGCTTTTAAGGCCAAATGACCCGATAAGGAAAAAAACTGAGATAAAAGACAAGTATTGGCTAAGAGCTTTTAGAAATTTCGTGAAAAATCACTTCAACCTTATAAAAAAGTTTATTACAGGTGATGAACTAAATTTTTGGCTTCAATACATTAGTAAATCAGGCAAACCAGGCAAAGATAGTGAGTTTCTCTCATATGGGAAAAACTATAAGAGTTTTCTATTCGGAGAAAAATCTTTTCATAAAGTATTTAAGGCCTGGTTCATGGAATTTGGATGTGAAGAATTATCAAAAAAGTATGAATTCAGTTCTGACTTATGGTTCATATACTATGACTATGCCCTAAAAGAAATTGCTTCTGAGGGTCACAATTGTGAGGATATTCAAGAAGCCTTTAGGAGGAGACTTAAACCACAAGAATATTGTGAGACTGTCGATTGTTTCTTTATAAATTAATAAACTTTTGCAATTCTAAGTAGGATAGGAAATTGAAAGTAATGAAATTGTGGTGGATAATTTTGAGATGTGGCCTGCCTAAATAGCAAAAATAAGAATCGCATATGCTGAATATGCAAAATGAAAATATTAGATTATGAAGATTATAATCAAAAATATATATTATAATGAATGTAAGAGCATATCATAACTTATCAATAAATTCAATTTGATAAAAATCTCATATGATTATGGTTTACTTTATAATCTCATTGTTTAAATATTTTATTTTGATTAAATATTACGAATGAAATAATCATGCTTGAACTAGGCATGACCTCAGTAAGAAGTTTAATGGATTTAAGATTGCTAAAATTTAGACAAAGAATGCTTCAAGAAAAAGATACATTAAATGAAGTAATACATATAGAAAATAAAACTAGAAACCTCCCATGGGAAAAAAGATGCAAAGAAATCATGTCCAAATACAAAATTGAAGATTATAAAGAGACTAATAATAGTAGTGAATGGTTAAAAGCATCTGTTAAAAAAATAAAAGAGACAAATATAGAACGACAAAAAGAGATACTAAAAAATAAAATAACCGCAAAACTATACTTAGCCACAATGAAAGATAGAAACACAGAAATGCTGCCTATATAGGACTGATTTTCCAAATGAGATCAGGATCAAACTTCACAAAACACTGCAAATACTTAAGACATCAAAGCACAGATCAAAAATGTCCTCACTGTCAACACTGGGCAAAGAACGAAAAACACGTTATTGAAGATTGCAATGAATACAAAACTGAAAGGCATGAAATAGAAAACGAACTTAAAA
>MPUH01000759.1:0-36384 GCA_001970955.1 Stentor coeruleus | reverse complement strand
TAAGAGAAATAGAAAAGGAACTTATTATTCAGAATCAATTATATCAAGAAAAGCAATCAGAAATACAGAAAAGAGAAAATGAATATAAAAGTGTTGTTATAGAAATTCAGAATGCTAAAGATAAAATAAATGAGCTTGAAAGTGAGATTATAAATTATAAAACAACTTTAAGCGAAAATCAAGATGCTTTTAGGAAATATGAAGATAAAATTAAGAAATATAATGAAAAGTATAAGCAAGTATACAGAAATATATTTGAGATAGAAAATGAATTTGTTTATTATATAAAAAAGTTTAAACAAGCATCCCAAAAAATATCTGAAATAGAAAATAAAATTACTTATTATGAAAAAAATCATGAAGAATACAAAAAATTGATAAGAAATTATAAGTCAGAAAGACAAAAATATAAAAAAATTGAAGAGGAAAATGTAAAAGAAGTAATAATGGTTGGCATAAATAAAGAAGACATACCAAGAAATGAATATAAACAAAATGAAAAGAAGGTAATTTTGGAAAATGTTGTTGAAATAAAAAATTGCAATAAAGTTACAGAGTCAGCTAATATTGGAAATGACAAATTATTAAATTTAACCTCAGATAAATGGAGTTGTGATTGCGGAAAAGTAAACGAATCAGATTGGAGTATTTGTCAAATGTGTAAAAAAATTAAGCCTGGATTATCTGGGTGGGTATGCAAAATATGTACTTTTCTTAACAATGTAAAACATCATTCGTGTAGAGGATGCCATCAATCTGCTTTTTCTGAAAATAAATGGCAATGCTTAAGCTGTGGATATTTTAATGATTCAAATATAAAAAAATGCTGTAATTGTGAGCTTTTAAATAGTAATTCTTCTGCTACAAGTGAAGATAATTCTTTAATTGCATCGCAAGTAAATATGAATAAACTGCCAAGTAAAAAAAGCAATCTTGAAATTTCCACTTTATCACAAAGTACAGAAAAAAATAATTATGGGGTTTCTTTCAGTACTCAAGAAGAAACAAAAACTCCTAGAAAAGATGATCATTGGCTTTGTGAAAAGTGCAATACAAAGAATAAACAAACAGAAAATAGATGCAAAAATTGTTTAAGAAAATATGAAAAAAATAAAATTTTAAAAGAAGACGTAGCAGAAGTAAAGAAAAAATCAAATTGGATTTGTATTAAGTGTAAAAATAATAACGAAGACTTTTTGAAGTCTTGCAAATCATGTAAGGCAGTTCGCGATGAAAAAAAAGATGATGATTCTTTAAATAAACCAATTAAAGTAAGCCAATCTAAATCAAGTAATTTATCTTCTTTGGATTTAAAAAAAAATGATGAAGTAGCAGAAAAATCAAATTTGAATCATTGGACTTGTAGCAGATGCAAGCATTTAAATATTATCACATTAGAGGAATGCTCTAAATGCAATTTTAAAAAAAATGCAGATTATGAAAATTTATTAAGTCATACTGGAAGCGTAAAAACTAACGAAGGTGATTTATGGGAATGCAAAAAATGCTTGAATATGAATTCAAAAACGCTTTCATGCTCAATGTGTAAAAATAATAAAGAAAGTAATTTATCAACTGTTCAAAATGAAG
The DNA here is from genome assembly GCA_001970955.1 of Stentor coeruleus. Lineage (NCBI taxonomy): Eukaryota > Ciliophora > Heterotrichea > Heterotrichida > Stentoridae > Stentor > Stentor coeruleus. Next base: position 34,794 of record MPUH01000759.1, on the reverse strand, counting down.
AGAATAAAGGTTGGATATGCTTACCATGCAGTTATTTAAATACAATAGATAAGACAATATGCTATAATTGTGATCTTCCAAAAAATTCCGCTATGACTACTTGGATTTGTGCATATTGCAAAAATGTTAATAAAGCACATAGACCATTGTGCACACTTTGCTTAAGACGAGCATTTAAGCTTGCTAAAAAAAAGTGTAAAAAATGTGAAAATATGATTTATCCCCCTAATATTAAATGCGAATCATGCAAAAGTATTTCAAAAAAATCAAAAAGCGTTGGATCAAAAGATTCTTTAGCCATTGCTAATGAAAATCCTGATTGCTCTATATGTTAAAAAAAGTTGACCTTGGCATTTTGCTTTAGTAATAGAATATATTAAGTTTGATTGATAGACACTTTAAATTATATGTGGAATTTCGTCTTTATAGTATTAAAATATGATATAAATAGATAATTAATTGTTTATTTTGAACTCAAAAACTCTTTATCTTAAAAAGTTATTAAGAAAAAAATATTGGGAAGAGTTTAATGATAAATTATTATGTTTTCTTTTTAAAAGAGTACCTCTTTAATTATTTTTAGTCATTACACAGAAGAATTCAAAAATAATCGTATCTAGAAATAAAATTTTAAATAATGAAGCGATAAGCAAGATTTTTTTCTCATTATATAATGAACTAAAAGTGCCAAAATTAACTGTAAAATAATATGCACAACATTCGTTAATAAAAAAATTCCATGAATTTTTCTTCATGCAATCGGCTTTCTATACTTAATAAAGATAATCATTTAGTTGATGGCTATATTTGGAAATGCTGTGTGTGCAGGTTTACAAGAAGAATTCATAATGAATAAATTTTTGAAATTCCAGATTGAAAATAAGTGCGATTATACTTTTAATTTTTTTTGTCTTTAGAAACACTTTAAACAATTGTTGTAAGAGAATTTTAGTTATTGTTAAACAAGAAAAGAGTAATTTCAGAATATTTGATAAAAAAATAGATACTTCCTGATACACATATAATCAACGATGGTTGGGTATCACATGCTAACATAGAAAATATAGATTTCGGTATTTATATATATTACTGATGAGCATTATGAAAAAATATATACACAAAGCATTGGAAACTTTAAATCTAAATTTAAAGCAAAATTAAGAAAGGAGTATGGAAAAAGTAAGATACTATTTTCTGATTATATAGGGAATTCATGTGGAAAGTAAGATTTATTAAAGAGAATAGTTTTAAAAATATTCTCTTGACTATTTACTCTCTTTATATAAATAATATAGTAAATTAGGATATGTTAGGAATATAATATAGTTAAATTTAATAAGATTAATTTTGAAGAGTCTCCATCATGTAACTTTTATTAGTTAGAATAGATTTATAGATATTGCAGTAAGATAAAAAAAGTTAAATTAAGTTACTAAATAGAGAATATTATATCTTCAAGGTAAGATATGAGTATTATTATAAACAATACTCAATCTTGTCAATAAATATTATTCAAAAAAAAATTAAAACTCAGAATCTAAATTAGAGAATATTATATCTTCAAGGTAAGATATGAGTATTATTATAAACAATACTCAATCTTGTCAATAAATATTATTCAAAAAAAAATTAAAACTCAGAATCTAAATTTGATAAAATAAAAAGCAAAATTCAAAAGACTCTAGATTTCAGAAAATAATATTCAAGAAGTATAGATTGCAAAAATATCTAGTTTACATAACTCCATACTTCCAAAATGAAATTGTAAATAAAATTTTCATCTTTTCTAAAAATCTCGCTAAAATTTGTATACTCAATAGCTTTTAATTACTCAGATAAACATTTGATAATAAATACTGAAAGATTTTAATTCTGGTTTTTTCTTGTAAATTACTTATCCACAAATTTAAACTATCTGTCTAATTCAATTAAATAAATCTTCATCTCAATATAAAATTTTTGCAAATACACAAATAATTACAATCTTTTATGGCAATTTAACCAGGTTTTTTTATTATATCTTAAACCTAAACATCTTCTCTTTATTTAAATAATCAAAGGTAATAAACAAAAATGCAGTCTCAGAGCTTTAAACTTGAAGAGATTCAAGTGAATAAAATTCCTGGGAAATACGACTATTTCCTCGAATCAGTTGTGTGTTTATTATTTGGATGTTCTGAATTTAGAAGGATTTTCACCCAAGCTTCCCGAGCACAGCATTCCTGCTACCCAAAATGTATCCCATGTCTTTTGGCGGATGTCTATAATTTAGTTATGACCTCAAAGAAATTAGATGTCACAAATCTGAAATCAAGACTCTCTTCATTATACAAAGAAAAAAAGGTTTTTCAACCAAATCAACCCGCCGATGCAATGGAATGTTTAAATGCCATATTGAATGCTTTTCATTGTAAGACAATAGGAGATAATTCAGATGGATTAAATGAAGAATCACTAAACCAGAGCTGTGAATCTTCATGCATTGCCCATAGTCTTTTTAGTTTAGGTGTCGTAGAAAACTATAAATGTGAATGCAGAAGCCAATTCGAAACTGAATGGGATTATTCGAATTATTGCCAATATTTTAATATAGCTGAAATACTTGTTCAAGCGAATTTCGATTATTCTAATGATTTATTGACAGTCCCGTTATTCAAACTTAAAAACTACAGAAGTGAATCGAATTCTGATTTAAGTGGGAATATGATGAATAATCTTCAGAAAAAACTAAGTGCTGCTGAGGCTGATTTTTGCAATCAAGAAAACTGTACTAAGAAAAAAAGCAAGATAGAATTTAAATTGCAGAACCCTCCAAGTATTTATATTGTAAATGTTATATGGGAAAGTGATGATGCAGGACATCTAGATTCTTTTATTTCAACGATTTCTATAACAGATTCAGTGACTATGAGAAATATTTATGGAAATAGTACTAATGATGCTTATAACTTGAGAGGAATTTTATTTTATGGTAGAACCCATTATGAGTACGCATTAAGAACAGAAAATTTTTGGGCATTCAAAGGTTTAGATGATCAATGTGGTTGGCCTGAACTTCTTAAAGAAATAACAATAATGAACTACCACCCAGTATGTCTAGTCTATGAAAAAAGCCAACGACATTTCAAACTCTCAATAGAAAAATCAGAACTATTAGAAATAGAAAAACTAGCATGTGAATGTGACCATTACGAAAACAAGGTCCATGAGGAATATTACAATGATCTAGCAAGTGATTGTTCAGGTCTCTTCAAAGATAGGAAATTAAATATTCCTGCAAAAGAAATTATCCAAAATGATCGAGGAAAACCAGCAAACAACATAATAGAAAGTGGAATTAAATCTAACATCTCAACAGCTGTTAATAGTGGATATTCAGTCCCATCAAGAATGAAAGAAGATCAAGAAAGATCTGTTCCAAAAAACCAAATACCAGAAAATCCAAAAGTAAATCCTTCAAGATATAATATTGGATATGAAGAAAGTCCTATGAGTTATGCAAGTCAAACTTCAGAAAAGTCACCAGATGTTATGAGTAGCCTTGAAATACAAATTACTCCTCCTAAAGTTAAAACTTGGAAATGCAATTGTGGCTTAGAAAACCCTGAATCATGGGATGTTTGTACTAAATGTCAAGGATTAAAACCTGGGCTTAAAGGCTGGGTATGTAAAAGTTGTACTACTGTAAATTCTGATAATCGACTTAAGTGTGAGAGTTGTTCTTTAGTCAAAGATACTAGTAATAAAAATCAAGAAGATTATTGGATGTGTAATTCATGTAGTTCTTATAATATTGGATCAAGGACTAATTGTTCAAAATGTAGAAATTTAAAACCTAAACAAGAAAATACTATACCGAAACAGCCTGAAATTGAGTCTAAAAAAGTTGAAAGCAATACTGAATGGCTTTGTAGAAAATGTAACGGTAGCAATTTTAACTATTCAATAAATTGCGTTTTTTGTAGAGCTCCTAAACAAGAAAAACCTGTGGAAGAAGAAAAAAATGATTTATGGACTTGTGAAAGTTGTAAGACAAAAAACAAAGCTACATCTAAATATTGTGTTAAATGCTATGGAAATAAACCAGTTATTATCGATCAACCCCCTTCACAAAATACCTCATGGAAATGTTCTAAATGTAATACAAATAATTCTTCAGTTTCAGTTAGATGCTCTTTATGTTCAGCTTTAAAAGTTCAAACTAACGATAACTGGACCTGTTTATGTTGTGCGAAAGTAAATGCTAATACAACAACTATATGTGGATCATGTAAAGCAAGAAAAGATACACCAAAAAGTCAATGTTCACAATGTGGTGTTCAAATCGACCCATCAAAAACAATGTGTGATGCTTGTTCACGTCCAACTACAAGTGAAATATGGACATGCAAATTTTGTTATATTCAAAATACTACAACAACATGTAGAAAATGCTCTTATAGTAAAGTTATTGCAGCTGTAAAAGTTGCTGAACAAAAAGTTGTCCAACAAGCCAAAGCTCCAAGTATTATATGCTCTAGTTGTAAAAGTCCAACAACAATTGTAACATGTCCTGGGTGTATGAAACCTACAAATTTAGCTAGTAGTTGTGTTTATTGTGGGAAATCATTAGCCTCAGCGAATTTATGCTCAAATTGTAAACTGAAAGCTCCCGTTGTTTCAGCAAATACGAATGCAAAAACAAAAAAATGTAGGTGTGGGTATGATAATAAATTTACAGCTCAAAGGTGTTTAAACTGTAAGCGAGCTCTTTAGAATAAGAATATATTTTTAAGTAGATTTTATGTTTGTTGCAGTTTTAATAATTAATTTCTTAGGGAATGTTTATGCTTTTATAAAATATAGGATAAATAGGTGAATAATAAATAATGGATAATTATTATAATCGCTATGGTTGAGATAAAATTCTTGTTGTTTCTGCTTATGATATGAAATATAGAATTTTGAGAACATCAGAATAAATACATTCATTAGAAAAAAAGATGTAAATGATATTGTTATGAGTGTATAAAAACGAAAATGCTATAATTTTTTTAGTTAACTATTTTTTATTTATCAAAAATAAAACTTTAACAACTTATCTAAAAAAATGTTTTACCTAGCAAATGATTATCAGCATATCAATTCTAAAATTAAAGCAAATGTAAATGCTAAGCTAATTTATATATTTGAAGTATATAGATTTTCAATTTTAATAGAAAATAATGAAATGGTTTGAGGCTCAAAGAAAAATGTTGAAATAATTGAATGTCTAATTGCCAATCAAAAATAAAATCGAGGAAAAATCCTACAACCGAAACTCAGATATTTGGAGGCACAGTCAGAGAGGCTCTAAAGACAAATGCTTCTAGAAATTACTGAAACAGTAAAAAATTAATACTGCTTGAAACTATTAAAGAAGAATTTTTTCAGGTATGAATATTACAAGTGATGGCTGGAAGGTATATGAAAATATAGAAAAATTATTGTAGGATTTATTTGTAAGCATATCATAGTCAGTCATAGTAAGAACTTTATAAACCCAGATGATTCTAGAGCACTTACACAGAGCATAGAGGTATTTTAGTTTAACACAAATAGAAAGCTTCATTCATGAGATAATTATTATATATAGAGTAGTGTATAAGATTATTATTTTCAACAACTCTACAAAAATATGCATAAAAATTATTTTTTTGAATCATAATATTAAAGGTTAGCTAATATAATGATTAAGAATTTTAAATTATATTCTTTTAAAAAAATATAGTTTAAATGAATTCATTATAAATTATACACTTATATCAAAGAAATAATACACTAGAATTTTTTTTCTTATTGATAAACAGTGCAATTTAGCTGATAGTTTTAATGTAAGAAATATCATATTATATCATACTAGCTCAGATTAGTTTTTAATAGAATAATAATTAGTAAGTCTTAAGTATTATTAGTCTTTTAAAGTTTAAAAATCTGCTACTTGGAATTTCTTTTAATTTTTTAACCTAATAAACAATTTGAAAAGTTATTGCATGCTAATTATAGAAAGATTATAAATTCGATATAGTAATCGCACTAGATATAATATGTTTATTAGCTATATATAAAATAGCATATATATAATTTTAATAATATAAGAAATAACTGCTCTAAATAAAGCCAAACATTAAGTAAGGATTCCCCAAGGTAAATATGTAGCAAATATAATCATAATCAACCAATTACAATATAAAATTCACAACAAACTCAAGTCAAAAATCCTATAAAACTCATAAATTATCATCTTACAAAACAAAATTATTATATTTTCTAATACATTTTCCTCTCTTGTTTAAATTTATTCATAATCAACAGCTTTTCAAAATTTTCACATCGAAATTATAACATAAAATGCATATATTTCTATTATGTTTCAAATGCTTTAAAGGACTTGGTCTATCAAAAACCCATAACGAAAAAGATTTTGAAGTTAAAGTTTCAAACTCAATCGATCCAAATGAAATCGAAGTAAATTTTAAAGACTCTGAAGATGAGTTAAGACTAGAAACAGAAAGAAATTATTCTAATATTGAAGGGACTGTGAATGAAAATGATATTTTTTCCTTTGGGGCAAGCTCGATAAAATGCATTTCTGATGTTAGTAGCTCTTTTTCGGACTTTTTTGAAATTAGAGGAATGCGTGGACTTTCTCCTATTGATAATAATAATTCCCATCAACTTATACTTAGAAACAGTTCTTCAAAACCAGAACAAAGCAGTTTTCTTGAACTTAGACCTCCAAAAAACTTTGCATTTGTAAAAATTATTCAAAAATAATTATCCATGATAATAAGAGATTAAAAGTATTAAAAACTTGATTTCCTAATTGATTTTAAAGTTTTTATTTGATGCATATTCTAATAAACTATAAAATTATTTGGCTTTTAATATAAAAGTATATGGATTTTCTAATGAACTTCACTTTTTCTGTTTTGAAATCACTTATTTTATTATAAATTATCGCAGTTGGTAAATAAAAACTGAAGCATTTGAAAGAAAGAATATGCTTTTTATTTGATTATGCTAAGAGGCAAACTAGATGCAATAAAACCTTTGATAGAAAATTTGGGATAATTTTCAATAAGTTCAAAGCTGAAAGTAAGGCTGCACTATGATTTTTTTGTTTAGNACTTCACTTTTTCTGTTTTGAAATCACTTATTTTATTATAAATTATCGCAGTTGGTAAATAAAAGCTGAAGCATTTGAAAGAAAGAATATGCTTTTTATTTGATTATGCTAAGAGGCAAACTAGATGCAATAAAACCTTTGACAGAAAATTTGGGATAATTTTCAATAAGTTCAAAGCTGAAAGTAAGGCTGCACTATGATTTTTTTGTTTAGTAAAAGGTTAGCCATTGTTATTTGTGTTGTGTTTATAAAAAGAATGTATAGCAAAATACATTTTGAGTAATTATTAAGATTTTAATATAAAATTTCACCTAGTTTTAGCTCTAATTTTTATTGCCTTTTATAGTCTTTCTTTTACTTATTAAAAATAAGATTTTATAATCCTAGTAATTGAATATTCATTGTGTATATAAATTATTTTTTTACTAGCCTCTTTTATGTTTTTGTAGACATATTATTATTATCTTTTTCAAAACTAACTTCAAAAAGTACTCAGTTGATGTATATTAATTGAATCTACTCTAATAAATGTGGTAGCCAATTTGTTATATTCAACTAAATCTTTGTATTTTTTGATTAAATCAAAGAGTTTGTTTAAATTATAAGAGCAAATATTTATAGTAATAACTTTCGTAAGTTACTCATTCAAAAATCTAATAAATTCATATAAACAATTAACTTTTTCCTATAAAAAATTAGTATTAAAATAATCCATATCAAATCCAAACTCTTAAATTCATACACTAAAACACTTATTTACCATAAAAGCCAAATTGCATATCCAAATCGGCTTCCTTCAAATCTCTAATCAAGGATTTTACTCCTTTAACTTCGACTTCCAAATAGTCGAAATCTAATTATTTTCACAAATAATAATTTATGAGTGTAGCATTTAAAACATACGACATAGACTCTCAATACAAAAAAATCCTTAAGATCCAGAAAGACCTTATCCAAAAAAACAAATATGTAAGAGAACTTGAACAACAATACCATAAACCTAACAAAAAATATATAAAATTCCCAGCATTCAAAAAAATTACAAAAAGTAACCAAACTCAGAAATGGCCAATCGAAAGCACAATGTTTACTCGTTTACTTAAATCTAGACTTGACAATGCTTTTATTCCAAAAAACCCAACACCAGAACTAAAGCCAAGTAAAAGTTCATCTTTTCGACCTCGGGGAAATTTAAGATCAATATCAAACAGTAGCAAACTTGAAAACTACACTGAAGACTTGCAAATTAACTTGACTAATAACAAAATTTCTTCAAGGCAAGGAAGCAAAATAGGTAAAAATTTCTGGGCCAAAGCACAAAAGAGATTTAAAAATCTTAGTTATGATTCTCCTAGAAATAAGTATTTTAGAAAACCATTAGAAAATAGCTTTACAGAAAACTATGAGAATAACTTGGATGAAGTCTTTTGTGATTTGCAAGTTACTAGCATTTCTAGATATTACTAATAATCCATAGTTTCAACAGTAAAAATCACTAATTCAAATTGTATATTTTATTATATAATTGGATAACATAACAAGGGCTGGATAATTCCTAACTAATTGGATAACATAAAATTTCAAGGATTCAAAAAACACTAAAAATATCAATAAATATAAAGGATTTGAATTTTAAATTATTTTACCCGAATTAACAGTTTATTGCATTTTCTTGCAATTATATAAAGTATAGCAAATCAAGTTACTCAATTTATTATGATGAGATTTTATTTTTTCTAAATATTTGATGAAGGCTAGTAATTGATGATTGGTTTTTAGCTGGTGAAGTTATTGTCCAAGGTAGGTTACGATTACATTTTTGACTAATTTTCATCATCATCGCAGGATAGAACTCCACAATTTTGCATGGTTTTCTCATAACATTCTTTGAAATATACCCACAATATGGTCTATTATACTCTTCAGTTTTACGACTATTTGTAATATTCCTGATATATATTTTATTCCAGTCTCCTGTATTACTGAATTGGATTTTTGTTTGAGTTTTTGATGCAATATCAACATTCATCATATTTTCACAATTGAGATCAGGAGTGATTGTCCTCATCTTGAAAACTTCTGTATGCCTTGAAGTATTACGGAAATATTCTTGCATTACTGGTGTCTGCTTTCTAATTTTAGATGATATTTTTACTTCAGGGATACTTGGGCTGTTATTAGCTCCATATATATCATAAAAAGTTTCTGAGTCGCATTGTATACCCATTGTTATAGGGTTGTTTAACGATGGCATCTCAGATTGTGCTCTTTTATGCTTGAGGTAGAGAGATTTCAAATCTGAAAAAGGTGTAGAATGCTTTTTTTTAGACCTTATTGGGCTAAGTGTGGTGAGTTTCATAGAAATTTTATTTGTTCATATTATTTCTACTTGTTTTCTCAAGATAATATTTTAATCTTTTTATCTTGCGCCTTAAAGATTTTTTCCAATAATATATTGGCAGATTATCTTAAAAAAAAAATCACTTAGCATATTTAATTTAAGTTTATTTAAACAATTTTACATTTCACAGTCACTAACTACAAAAGATTAAAGTTTTATTTCTTATAATTTTATTAACCATTTAAAAACAGCCTAGTCCCTATAAGTTTTTATCAAAGCTTTTCAGAGAAGTGTCGAAATTTTCCCATCTATAAGAATTCAATAAAAAATGGTTAAAGATTCTAGGGCTTTATCCAAAATATAAACCTTTCTCCTCATCTTATTAATATTCTCACATAAACAATTTTATTCTATCTATATATAACTATTATGACAAAATTAAAAAATATAAAAGTTTCGGTTCATCTCAGAAAATACAATAATTTGATGGATTTTTTTTCTCAGTGGAAAGATGTACTTTCTCAATTCTATTTAATATATTTATTTTTATCATGTTAATATCTCCAATCTAGAATCAGGCTAATTTCAGATACCTTAAAAACTTAAATTTTATATAAATAACTTTTAAGGCTATAAAAGAACTTGTATAGATTTTTTAAAAACTTAAATTTTCTTGAATTATTTTTTAATGTTATTAAAAAATATGTATTAACCCTTTAAAAATAACCTTAGGCCATATAATAAATCGATAAATGGATAGTTTGAGTTTATGCTTTTGCAAATTTCGCCATGAGAGGCTCAGATTATTACTAAAAATTTCAGTTTTATCAGAGTACCTGAAAGAAGTTTTATCATTGGTCTTTATTATTAAAGAAATCGCAAATTCAACATTCGAGATTGTTTTTTGTCATTTTTTGATAAGTAAAGTTTATATAGTATTTGTATTATTTGCCCCGTTGTGCTGCAATGCAATTATTGTAATGACGAATATTTATGATAACTTTACAGACAAAGTTAAATTAGAAAAATACTATTCAATGAAAAAAATTACTACTGTTGTTTGGCTTGTAGAGTCAGTTATTGTATGTGTATGGCTTTCAGTTTTTAATATGCCAAAGTCTATAACTATTCCTGTAAATTTTGTAGATGCTTTTGGTATATTAATTGAAGTTATAATGCTTAGAATCGTTAATCTTTGCTATATTAATCAAGATTTGCCTATAAATAATAATGGACCAAGTATGGGTAGTACCATTATTATAACCCAAGGAGATGCTTCTAATCAACTTAATAATGAAAGTATTGCAGTAGCGACTGAAGTTATTGAAAAAATTGGCTATGAAAACTGTAATATCACTCAATATCATAAAGAAACCAAACCAAACAAAACATATGATTTTACAGTAGTAAAATTTTCATCAATTAGAAAAAGTGCAAATAATCCAAGTATTCACCCAGAAACGTAAGAATAATATCATTTTAACGTTAATTAGAGATATTAGACTAATGCAAAAACTTAATACCTATTAAGATTTTATAATAAATGTATTATAAACTATAAAATACTGTAATAATAAACTATTATGCTAAATACTTGCAGCTAAGAATTGGATACTCATTTATCTTGTATTTTTATAGATTTCATATTAATACTTTCTTTTATGTCTTTTTTTCTGAGAAAATTGTGTTGTAATTAAAAATACTTCGACTTATTTCTCATAAAAAAAATAACGTAGAGAGCTATAAGGATTTTTTATCAGCTTAAAAATTTAGAATAATAAATCATTTAGAGGATAAAGTTTTATATAAGTAAAGATTTGGTAAAAGATTTTTAAACATGAGATTAATTTAGTCAATAATATGAATATATTGTTTATGTGATAGATTTTTAGCATTTTAGCTTTTTTGGTGAATTGATTGATGATGGTATTGATATTTATGATAAAAAAGCGAACTAGTTACGCTGAGTACTTTTTCCAAATACTTTTATTGGCAATTACATACAAAATTTATAAATTCGCATATTACTAAGAATTACATAATCAATAAATCTTAAAAACAGGCAAAAAATACTTTCTTATATTCATCATATCATATATATATTTCGACCTTATCCAAATACCACTTTTATACTAATAAATAAAAGGTGTGATATAAATGGAGAGCATTAGTTTACCCAAGTAATCACTAGTCAGTGAAAAATTATTTCCCTATTGCAGAGTATCCGTATTTATTGAGTTCATGAAAGCTATAAGCGCAACAATGCTATTGATATACCAAGGTGTAGAAAAGGCATACGATATTTTTTTTATACACAACATCATAAGTACTTCCTATATAGTTCTATTAACTTTCATTCCTCTTTGTTTTTATGGGATTCTATCCTATGTAGCCCTTGATAACATCAATGAAGATATTCGTTTTGTCCAAAAGTATTATGTCTTAAAACGAGCTATGGTCTTTGTTTGGACTTGTGAATGGATGATTATAATTCTTACTTATTGGTTTAATGATGTTCCTTTAAGTCAAGTGATTATTCCTTCAGCATTTACAGGGTTTGGAATATTATTAGAAGGTTTTTTTATATATATTCTACACATTTGCTTGAAGAAACAGAAAAATATAACAAGTCAAAGAAGAAATACGATGAATGGAGTAGCTTTGGATATAAGTACAAGTGAGATTGCTAATAATCTTGGAATTGTATTAGCAGTTGTTGCCACAGAACTTGTGGAAAAAAAAGGTGAGGTTGATTATGAGGAAAAAGTTATACCAGAAAATACGAATATCACACTTGCCCATGATTATACAGTTGAAATTACTCAGAATGAATAGTTTAAGTATATATAAACACATTTAATAGAGATTTTAGAAGTATTAATTTTAAATGGGAAAAATTATGTGGAATGTAGGTTTATTATAAGAATTCTGAGTGTAACAGAAAATATTATCATGGGAAAGTGGAAATATATGGAGAGGTGAAAATATGGATGAAGTTTGTGGATGTTAGGTTTAAGCAGAATGTGGTGTTTTTTGTTGTTGTTATGACTTGTCTTATCACACCAAAAATATATTTTGCCTCTTATTCAATTTAATAATGTTTAAGCATTACAGAAAATCAAACAAGAGGATGAAAAGTCTTAAAACTATTCAAGAAGAAAATGACAGTATCCTTAAAGAGATAAAAGCTCTAGAAAAATCCATGCCCGATTATACTAACTTAAAAAAATTCATTCTTATAAAAGGAAAATTTTACATACTAGCAAAACAATATTTATCTTTTAGCTCAGAACTAAACATTAATCTTAACACAAGTAAACAACAAGCAAAGAAATTCATGACAAGCATTGAGTCACAGAAAAGTTTCCAAGAAAAACTAGTAAATAAAAAAAGCAGAATTAAAAATCATGAAGTAAGTATCAATTCTATGGAAAAGGTTTGGCAAAAAAGTCTTGGGAAAATACACAGTTTATGGCAAAAAAATCTTAGCGACATGGAATTGAATTTACAATTTCAAAAAGAAGCATTAAAACGCCTTGGTATACAGAATCTAATAAAAATCCAAATGATTGAAAAGGAAATACAAGAAGTTATAAATAAGCCAAAAGTCCTGAATCTAAATTTAGAAGGTTTGAAAGTATTTTTAACATCTTCAAAGCCATCCTCAGCACGATCTTCAGTATCTTTAAAATTATCTGATGATGAGGATATTATTTCTAATTATAGCGCTTTTTCTTATATAACTGAAGATATCATCTCATATAGATCGAATTCATCAAGGTCTCAATCACCTAATATAATAAAACCAATACCTTTTCTTCCTCCAGTTGTACCTTATTCTATAAATAATTCCTATATATCAGAAGTTAACAATTCATTAGAGTTTGGAAAAATTATGCAAGATATAGAAAAAGAACAGGCTTCTAATCAAAACTTAAATAATATATCAATGGAAAAAACAATGGGTGAATGGAAAAACGAATATGAAAGTGAGAACGAAAGTGTATCTTTTAATCCTATCGCCAATGATATCAAAAAAGCACTAGAAATACTAAAAAAAGCTCGATTACTCAATGATGGGAACAATCAATTTCTATTAAAACTTGCTGAAATTATCAGAGACCCTGAAAACTCTTCTAATACTGAACTTATGTTACAGATGATTAATATTGAAAGGAGAAAAAATAAAGTTAGGACAAAGTCGTCATCCAAGTTGAAAAAAAGTGGGAAACCCCCAACACCAACAAATTCGCATTTGAAAAAAAAAAATCTAAACGACCTTGTTGGGACTACAAGGGAAAAAAACTTTTTTTCTGATGATAAATCTTCTAATAAGACAATTTTTAGTATTGAAAGTTCTTTTTCACCTAGATCTGCAGAGTTTTTTGAAGAGAATATGTTAAATTATGAAGATAATGATGTGAAACTTGAAGATTTGTTGAATGTCCCATCGATAATTGATGGGATTAATATGATATCTGCTAATAATAGTATGATACAAGATAAAATACTTAGGCCGAAAGTAATATCTAGGACTAGGGAAGAAAGGAAGATTTGTAGAAGGTCAGAGGAGGATTGAGAAGATTTGTCTATAAAATTTCTCGGATAATGTAGCGAATTTTTTGTAAATGGTATTTTGGAAAAAGAAAGGCTTAGTTCAAAAGTTTTTAAGAATATAATAAGATAATAAATTTTATGTTGTGTTTATATAGATTGTGATATGTATTTATTGAAATTGTATTATAAGATTATTATAATAGGAAGTTACAAATAATATATATTGATAATTTTTGATATATTAGGAATAACACTTAATTTTATGTTATTATTATATAGATTATGTATTTATTGAAATTGTATTATAAGATAAGATATTATAATTTTACCCTTATTCCTATAACACTTACCCTCATGCAAGTAATATCAACAGTATCTTCTTAAAAACTTCTAACTTAAAAATACAACTATAAAACTTTTTCTTATCAAATCTATTTACAACTGGAAATACAATAAGCATTTATCCAAAAAAAAAAAAATGCTAAGTTATAATATATCAAAGGAAAAATGACTGAATATTGCCCTATATGCTTAATGTATGAAAACAAAAGCAACTTTAAAACCCTCTCTTGTGGGTGTAGCTTCTGCAAGTACGCAGTAAGTGAATGGGTTGTAGCTCAGCTTGAAAATTATTACAAAGAAAATTTTGTCTTGTCTTGTCCTAAAGCAATTCTCGGACATATTCTATCAGAAACTGATCTTAAAGCTTGCTTAACCCCAGTCCAATACGAGCAATACCAAATGACAAGTCTTAAAAGGCTACTCTTAAAAAATCCTCAATACCGACAATGCCCAATGAGTCAATGCAATTATCTTGGATGGGTAGACACAAATCAGAAATGCACAGAGAACTTAGTATGCGGCAAATGCAATGGAAAGTGGAATGACCCATCTTTATACCCAGCAAGTAACAAATTTCTCAACAATTTCAAAAGTCTTTTGAAAGGGACAAATGATTATTGGAGCTATATTTGGAAAGAAATTTGGGTTAAATATTGTCCCAAATGTGATTCGCCTATAGAAAAAAATGGAGGATGTTTTCATATGACCTGTCAGCATTGTACTTATGAGTTTTGTTGGGATTGTTTACAACCATATAGAAATCATAAGACTGGACTTTGTCAAGTAAGTGTTGGGTATTCTTGGGGACTGATAATTCTGATGATAATTGGGGTTATTGTCAGATTATGTTGGATTAATGATATTTTTTCTGCACTTATTGGGTTTTTACTATATAAATTTATCCTGTTTTTTAGTGGACTGCTTGCTTTTTGGCTATATTTTGGTACTGGATGCTTAATTTGTGATTATAGAAGAGGATATTATATGTCATTTGAGAAAAAAATATTTATTGGAATGCTTATTTTATTGTGCTTTTTAGGGATTTACTTTATGTATTACTTTTATTCGTATTTCTTTGAGGTGTTTGAGATTGCTTCGATATTAGGAGTTATTTTTGGCACTAATTTTGGCGCTTGCTTTATTTTATACAAGAGATATTAACTAATAAGATTTAATTTAGTGATTATAAGATTTAGATAAATTAATTAACTTTTTTTTTAGGTAAATCATAAATTATAAATGCAAAGCCCTCTATCATTTAACCATATTATTAATACATTCCCAAAATCCAAATATTATCTACTTACTTTTCAAGGGTTTACCTTAATGACCCCTTTATCAATAAGAATTTTAATTTTTCTCGCAAGTATTTCATCATTCGCTGCAATCCTACATATACCTTACACATGAAAATCTAAAGGTTTCCCCTTCTGCAAAGCTTTAAGCACCCTTCCCACTTCCGGATCCTGTAAAATTGCTTTAACTTCAGGGTCATCCTGATACGATTTCTCTTTAGTCTCAGCAATACGCCCAAAATGATCTGCCATAATCTTAGAAAACTCAGTAAAAAATACTTGAACTTCTTGATCATACTTATATTTTGTTGTAGCTAATGATGGATCTTTTTGAAGTTCATCAACAGCTTTCATAAGCCTTTGATCGCTTAACCCTTTTGCTAAAAAAGGATGTTCAACAAGTCTTTGAAGAAGTTCTGGAGTAAGCCATTCATTTGTATTTTCATTTGTGTATTGCATAGCTTGTTGGACTTCTTTAAGAACAAGAGGATTTTCTTTTTTTTGTTGTGGTTTGATTGTGATTATTTCTTCTTTTGGTTCAGGTTTTTTACGAGGTTGTTTTGGTCCTTGGTTGAAAAACCCTTTTTTAATCCCTGGGGCAAATACAGACTTTTCTGGAGCTTTTTGGATGGGTTCTGGGAGCTTTTTTACTTCTTCTAAAGGTTTGGATTTTATAGGAATTTCTATACCCTTTGCTGCTAGGTAGGAACTCATGTCTTCAAGTGGAGGAGGTTCGTCGTCACTCATTGATAGTATTATGAAAGAAAATGTCTTATAAAATGAGATTTGATATAATGATTTAGTTATCGCTAAGATTTTACTATTACTTTAACTAAGAAGTTGATTTTCTAGTATTTGTTGTTTGTGCAGTAATCTTCGATACTGTCTCCAAACAGGAATTTTTCCTTTTATAGCTCCACCATAAAGCGCAGCTTCTCTAACAGCAAACATAAAAAGTCCAGTCAAAGCACAAAACTCAGTATAATACTGAGGCTGAAGCAAATTATCTTTGCCATAAAGCATTGCTTCAAGCTTGTCCATATTTTCATTACTAAAATCAAATGACCCGATTTTTTCTATAATAACCCTATCAATTGTTTTTTTATTTTTTTCCTTATCTTTAGCATCTTGTAAAAACTCTTGACACACTTTCCATGCTTCTTGATTATCTTCAGGTAATTCAATATTCATCAATAAAAAAAACAGTTTAAAAACCCAAACAACTTCTTCTCGTGGTACACTATTTGGATAGAATTTATCATCATCCATTGTAGTTAAAAGACTTAATGCACTTTTAGCACCAACAGAAAGCTCAAAAGGTTTTTCTATATTCAAATCATCTTCAGTAGCACTATTTTTTATTGTGCTTAATTGTATTTGTATTTCTTCTAAAGATAATTGTGGCATAGGCATAGGAGTTGTGATTGATTCTTCTGATTTTATAACAGGATCTTCTTTGATTTCTTCATTAGTCTGAGTTTTTGTTTCTTCGGTTATTGTAGGAACTGTAATTTCTTCAACTTTTTCTTGAGGCTTTTCTGGCTCTTTTTCTATTATTTGAACTGCTGTTGGCTCTGGGCTTTTTACTAATCCTTCAGGTCTTGGGGAATTAGCTTTTGGAGACCTTGTTGAGCCAATACGAGACTCAGGCTTTTTCTTTTTTTCCTCTTCGGGCTTTTTCTTTGTTTCTTCTGGTTTTTTTTCAGATTTCTTTTTGATTTCATCTTCTTTTTCTTTTTTCTTCTTTTCTTCCTCTTTTTTCTTTTGTTTTTCTTCTTCAGATTTTTTTTTCTGTTCCTCTGATTTAGCTTTTTTTTCTAGGTCTTCTTGTTTTTTCTTTTCTTTTTCTTCTTCAGTCTTTTTCTTTAATTCTTCCTTTTTTCTGTCTTCTTCTTCTTTTTTCTTTTGCTTTTCCTCTTCAGCCTTTTTTTTGGCCTCTTCTTTTTTCTTATCCTCTTCTTCTTTTTTTTTCTGTTTTTCTTCCTCAGATTTCTTTTTGATTTCTTCAGCTTTCTTTTTGGCTTCTTCTTTTTTTTTGTCTTCTTCTTCTTTTTTCTTTGCAGCTTCTTTTTTTTTAGCTTCTTCTTCTTCTTTCTTTTTTTGTAAGGCTTCTTTTTTCTTTGCCTCTTCCTCCTTTTTTTTCGCCTCATCTTCTTCNTTTTTCTTTGCCTCTTCCTCCTTTTTTTTCGCCTCATCTTCTTCTTTCTTTTTTTGGAGTGCTTCTTTCTTTTTAGCATCTTCTTCAGCTTTTTTCTTTTTAGCTTCTTCTTGTTTTGCTTTAGAATCCTCCTTTTTGTCCTCATCTTTTTTTTGTCCTTTTCTTGGATCTGGAATGAAGGGTCTTTGAAGTGTTTCAGCTTTATGATGTGCCCTAGATGTTAATGCTCTGGGCAAACCATCACCTTCTTCACTAGGTGATCTTAATGCACTACTCGGCATTTTAGTTTTAACAAGTTCAGAAAAACTTTGCAATTTTGTAATTGTATCTTGGAGTTTAACCTTTTGAGATTCAAGTGTGCTTTGAAGTTCATCTATTTTGCTACCGACTGCATTTGCTACTTCTTCTTTAAGTTGTTCCCAATCCATTAATTCAATTATTTGTATTTAATTTGTATTCATTTTTGGTAAATATAGTGGATAAAATGTATAAAAGTTATTCTCTGTAAATAATTGTTTTATTTAATAAACTAATGATTAAATATTCATATTTTTCAAATTTGCTAGTGATTAAACTGATTATTATAATGTTATATACCAGAAAAAATCATATAATTATAATAAGGTGTGCTAAAGTAAAGATTAATGTTTATATAAAAACTTAAAAAAATCATAGATTAAAAGATAATATTGTAAAAAAAGACTATCTTGTAACTACAAATACCATCTTAGAAAAAATATCATCTCTAAGAATCTTTATACTATGAATTATTTCATCTTACTATAAAAACCATAACTTTTATCTGAAGTAATAAAAGTATTTATAATACCTCTAATTTCCCTAGTTTCTCTTATGATTTATTCTAAATTAAAAAAAATACTATTAACCAATTCTTGTATAAATACATTATCTACCATATTCAATAACTAATTTCCGATAATATTATCCTTATTATAATAATCTTCAAAAATTTATCTTAATTCATAGAAAAACTAGCTTATTTTAGCACAGCAGCCTTCACAAACCTATGAAAATCCAAAAAAAATCTAAAAAAAATCAAAGTTAAAATTTATAATTTTTTCTAAAGATTTTTTCACTGGCATTACAAACAATAATTTGTGAATCTAGAATGATAGTATATAAATGGAAGATAGGCTTACAAGTTCAAGTGATTTAGATTGTTCACGATGCTCTGATTCTACCTATTGCAAGGACATGAAAAATTATGTAGCTTCTAATATAGAAAGCATAAAGAAAACTTATCTTAAAAGGAAAAATATTATGAGGAACTACAGCATATCGCTGAGTAAAACTCTTATTATTGGAAATGCAGAATTATGCATTAAACCTGAAATAATGACTAGTGATACACCTGTTGAAAAGTTTACGCCTAGAACTAGGCCGAAAATAGGATCAGGAAATTCTTGAAGATCTTTTTAGATTAGTGTATAATTAATTAAAAAGCATATAGAGAAAATAGGATATTGGATTATAAGAATGATTATTTTGGAATATATAAGATATTTTTAGATTTAGATTTAATTTCATGAACAGACTTGATATAAATAATGGTTGGAGTATGGCTGTTATACAGATTTATTATATAATTTTGGAAATATGATAATTGATGAAAGGAATAAATATAATTTAATATAGGAATTGTGAGGGAAGAACAGGCAGATTTTTGGAGTAAAAGTAAAATTATACGGTAAATCTGACCTGTTGAAAAAATTATAGTTATTTATGGTTTGATAAATGCTGCATTTTTGGAAGAAAGTCAATTAAAGATTATTTGGGAAAAGTAAGTCTTGTCAGAAAAAATAAGTTTTTGTTTTATAAATATAAGAAGCATATTAAAATCAAATATATTTGATGTATATATTAAATCATCAACCAAACTGTTGTGATGAAAATTTTATATTCTTAAATTAGCAAAACAATCAAATCTTGCTAAATTGAAAACCACTTGTATACAAAGCCAACTTCTACTCTAATCAAATCAAAACCTTCAAACTTTTATGGTACTACACCTTCTATCATCACTAATCATCAAAAATCATATTTTCTATTATCTACCCTCAAATCAACTTAATTTCCCTAACTTAAAACCTTATCTTAAACCTCTTCTCAACTTACCTCATATAATATTCTAATTTTCACACTAAAAACTTACCTAAAAATTCAATTTCTTACCAAAAAAAAAAAACCCTATAAAATTATCCTAATTCGCCAGCTTACCTTAAAAATTTCTGAATCAAAATATTTATATGACTGTCTAACTATTAAATCTCGGCATTTTCTTGAGCACAAAAGTGTCCAAATTAAACTGATAAATATTCATGCTCATATCAACAAAGTAAGCCATTCTTCCTCGTATCACAGGCTTGCTTGTAGTTGACTCAAACGAAGCTCCACTAGAAATATTTATCCAATTTTCTAAGTTATTCATGTCACAAACAAATATATTCGGCTTGCTAAGCAAAATAACTCTATTTTTATCTTGTATTAGTAAATTATCAGTACCAAAAGTCAAACCTCTAGACACAATCGAGTAATTATCATCTTTTGTATTATAAAGTTGAAGGAAATTTGATGTACCAGAGATCAAGATTTTATCATTTATTGCAACAGCACTTGTATTTCCTATATTTGAAGGAAGATTCGATATACTAACTACAATTTTATTGTTTAGGTCAATACGATCACAAAAACATGTAGAATTATTGAACCAGCCACCAAAAAGGTAGATGCTCTGGTTTAAATAAGTTGCACATGCTCTCATCCTTGGTCTTATTCTTGGTAAAACTTCAGAAGTATTAGTTTTTAAATCTATAATATAAGAGTTTTCTCTATAAGTGTCAGAAAACCCTCCTGATGTAAAAACTTTGCCTCCTGGGATTTCGCATATGGCAGCCAGATGTCCTTGATCTTCCCCAATTTCAATAGGTTTGATTTTAGATTTACAAGAAACTGGGTTGAATTCAACCAAACTTTTTGTGTTGTCTTCAAAGAAGTATAACTTGTTATCGAGGTAAGGCCATTTGTCTCTATCATCTTCAATATCTGATTCAATACGTTCAGTTAAATTTAGTGAGTCTAGGACGTTTATCAGTTTATATGCTTCAAATTTCAAGTCTTCTATTTCTAACCCGCTTATCACATTTTTCATTTCTTTTTCTATATCTTTTAATGTAACTTCGTCTGATAACCTGTAGCGTTCAGTTGAGGCTATTGGGAATTCATTGCTTTCGACTAGTCCTTGGATGTATTTTTTGCATATTTTTTTCCTTTTGTTCAAGCTTTTGACTAGAAAATCTCCAGCTCGGTTAAGACATTGTAAGGTTTCTTTGATTGTTGAAACGGATTCGGTAAAGTTTTGGAGGGTTTTTTGAAGAGCTTTAGTCGTCTCTGTTTTCAAAATAGGACTTAAGGGTTTGAAAACAGATTCTGGGTTGTGGATAAGTTCTGGGGAACTGTTTATGTGGGCTTTAAAATGCTTAGAACAGGCAACGATAGAAACGTCACTGCAATGGCAAATGAAAGATGCAGGCTTCTTGCAAGAGATATAAGAACACTTAATATCCATTTATTACAATAAAATGATACAGTCGTCAATGAAAACTTTTTCTATGAAATGGGGATATTTAGAAGTGAATTAGATTATATGGTTTATAAATTTTATGATAGAAATATATGAGAGGGAGGATTAGGAAAGATAAGAAAGAATTTTTGTCTGATAAGAAATTTTTTATGTGAAAATTGGAATGAAGATAGGATTTTTTATGAATGTGGTAAAAATAAGCTGATACTTGATATTCTTTTGAAAGTTTGATTTTCTGATGACTAAAAAATGGCTCCTGGGAATGAAAATTTAACTAATTCTTTTGTTAGGTTGGATAAAAAAGAATAATTTTAGAGAGTTTAGATTGGATTTATAAAGATAAGTTAGTGTTTTTAATATAATATTTGATAGTGTTTAAAAGAGATTATTGGAGATGATATGAATAAGTTAGGTTCTTAGCAGATTAATTAGATTTAAAAAAAACATTTTTTAAGTATTTTGTAACAGGAATACTAATAAATAAATAATTATTTAATCTAAGACTTCCTATATAAAATCTTCCTAACCTCCACAACGGCAAAAATTCCTAAAACTTATACAAAACCTCTCAAAAAAACTATCAATTATTAAACAATCTTATCTAACTAGCAAGCCTGCAAGTTAATAAGCGATTAAACTTTTCTAATCTTAGCAGTGATTGAATTAATATTTGATTGGCATATAGACAACTCAAGTTCAAGATCATTTTTTTTCTTAACCGCACTAGGGTTTCTTGAGTCAGCTAATTTTTCAAGTTCATTTTCAAGTTTATGTCTTTCTTGTGTAAGTAAACTTAATTTGTTTTGTAAATTAGTCAGTATATTAGAATTAGGGTCATTACGACTAGGTCCTGTTTTCCAATTAAGCGCTTCAGTCACATTATTACTAATATTAACAATAGTCCTCACGGGCATATAATCTTTTTTCCTACCCCACTGTTCATCATTTCTCAAATCATTTTCACTACCAAATTCATTCTTCCTCCTCCTATCTTCAGGACTAAAATCTCTTTGATAACCTTCATTATTATTAACAATTTTCCCTTTAGACATTGTTGCATCTCCAGCATTCAAACGTTTGTTTTTATCTTTTCTTGAAATCTCATCATCATCAGGACTATATTCTTTTCTATATGATCTTTCATTATAATCTTCTTTATTTTTTAAAGACTTTTTAAAATCTCCATCCTCAGATGTTTCTTTTTGTTTTTTCAATTGAAAGGCTTGATTTCTTAAATACTCATTTTCTTTTTGTAATGATGACTAAGTGATTATTACATTTCTATATTCTGCTGCTTCAAGTCTTCTTTTATATTCTTCATTATCAAAATTCAGATGTTCAAGTTCAGAAAAATGTTTTCTTTGGAGTTCAAGTAATTGGGATTCTAATAAATGTATTTGATGATGAGATTTTTGTAGGTCTAAATATGTGGATTCTTCGCGAAGTTTTATTGAAGAGAGTTCTTGTTTGAGTATTTCGATGTCACGTTGGATTTGGAGGTCTTCTTTTGTATCTCTGCGGCTAGGAGATGATTTTTTTTCTATGAAAAGTTCTTTTTCTAGTTCGTTGACACGTTTGGAAACGTTTCCTTTAAAAGATTCAATGTTGTCTTCTTGGGATGACTTCATTTTTGTTGCCATTTGGTCCAAAATTTCTGCTTGTTCAGTTAGCATTTCTCTAACTTTTTCTGGAGGTAGGTTGCTTTGCATTGCTAAGAGCAAGTGAGGAGGGATTAGAGGCATTGACATACCTGGAATACCTTCCATACCCATTGGAAGGCCTGGAAAACCTGAAGTAAAGCTTGGAGGACTTGAGATTTTTTGATCATGGTACATTTTTAATATTCTAGATAAGAAAGATAAAATATTATTTATATGGAATATAATTTAGAGAAAAAGATTGTAGAAAATAGTGATTTTTGTTTTAGAAGTGGAATTTTTTATTAGGTATTAGAGTTTTATATGATGATAAGTAGTAAAATTTTGAATGCTTGTATAGAGATATGATTTTTTTAATATTTGTATGTTTGCTCATATCCAAGAGACGCGCATAATTCAAGATAAATAATTTTAAACTAACAGTAAATAAAATAAATCAAGTTTAAAAAACTAGAAACTCATTCATTTAATATATTTTACAACTTTGATAGATATCAAAATCCCAAAAAATCATTTATATTCATCTAATCAAGATTATTATAATATTTCACTACTTATTTTATTTTAACAAATCACAATAAGTATTAAAATTACAATCAGTATTTCAAAAATTAGAATACAAAAACAGTTTAAATATTATTTTATCTACTTATAATTCATTAAAACTAAGATTTTGGCATATATAAGTTAAAATTGTATATAAATTTACAATAATTAATACAACTTATTCACTAAAAATGAATCTAATAATTAATACAACTTATTTACTAAAATGAATCTAATATAAATATAAATAAATTTATCATAAATTAAGTATAAAAATATCTCTGTGTATACATTCTAGTTAATAAATTCTATTAGGGAACAAGATGCAGAAAATAGCAAGCTCTGAACAAAATTTAAATTTCGAGAAATATGCAAGAACGAGAATGTCTCAAAAGTTTTCAGAAAACGATAAGGTTGTGTTAAGCTTGAAAATTCCTTGTGACGACATATCCCCGGGTAGTTTAAAAAAAATCCATAGAAAAAACTCGAATTCAGCTCGTGTAAGCCCTCTTCCTCTATATAGTCCAAAGTCAAATAAGCCTTGCTCACCAAAAAGCGAAAAAAACGACACAAAAGTTTACCAAAAAAAGTCCCCAAATCAATTATTTGATATCGAATTCCCATCAAATGTGCATGATGAAATATCTTCATTAAAAATAAAAATCCTCAATCTTGAACAAACAATAAAAATCCTCAATATCGAAAATGAGTCCCTAAAGCACTTCAAATTTGAATGTCAACTTCTAAGTAATGAACTTGATTTGGCTTATGATACAATAAAAACTTTACAACCTACAAAAACCTTTGAAATCAAAGAAGAGTCAACTAAAAGATTAATTCAAAACTTATTTACTTCTCTGTCTGGTGGTCAAATATTGAAAAAAACAGGATCAACAGATATTGATTCTTTAAAGTCTGAATTGATAAATGAAAGACAAAATGCTAATATGTTTAGAAAACAGTTTGAAATGCAAGAAGCGCTTTGCAAAAAATTCATGAATGAAAAAGTTATGTTAGAAGAGATGATTAAAATATTGAAACTAGACAATAAAAAAGAAGGTGAAGACTCGGTAGAATATTTTAAAAGTAAAAGCGCAGAGTATTTAGGGAAGGTAATAAAAACTTCAGATGAATTGTTTGAAAAAAGTGTGCAAATAAAGAGTTTATCGGAGCAGAGAGAAAAACTTGTTAAGGAATTGAATCTGACTAAAGAAAACTCTAAAGAAATGCCTGAGCTTAAGCAGCATATATCTTTTTTACTACAATTGATTAGAAATATGAGAAGCAATATTAAAAAAGCTGCCTCAAAGCACATAGATTTGGTTAAAGATAAAGATACTCTTAATGTGCCGAATGATTTAATTACCGAAATATCAGAAATTGCAAGGAAGTCTAAATTAGAAATATGTGACGCAGTTAGACAAATAATGAGTTCTCGTAGGAGTTTATAACTCATTTAATTCAAAGATAAACAATTTTTTTAAATTATGGAAAGTTAGCCTTACAAAAATAGAAACTTTTGACTGTGTTTTGGAAAACCAAAGCCCAAACTTGATAATAAAAAATAAAATTTTTAGCTTATCATTTTAAAACTGTAAATTATTTACTTTGAAGAATAATATTGGGCTAAGAAGTCAAGTACCTTCTAATAATAAAGGCATACACCAGTTGTGAATGATTAAAAGTGGAAAATATTCATCTATGATTTTTAATACTAAAGGTGCTGAGATCGATATGAATATACAAACTTATATAGATGCACAAATTGATTAATACTCAAGTTTACAGAATTCTAAATTAAAGAGCTTTTCTGTTAAAGATATCCTACTCCAAAGTATTTGACAAAACAATTTGACATTGAAAAACTAAGTATTTTAGAAATTTTTATTATATTGAATCGTAGAGTTTTAAAGTTACTGAAAAGGAAATCAAGTCTTTGAGAGCTGAAATTGAAGTTTAAGGTCGTCTACTGATAAATAACCACAGTGTATTACTGATAAATCTAAGGATCCATAGTTTTTAAAGTGGATTAGTGATAATGATAAGATGAAATTGAATCATAAGTTAAAATAATCTATATTGAAAATATAAATGATAATTTGTGTTTGCTATAAAAATGATAGATTATTTTTTTTTGTGGATAGTTATTTGTGAATATTTTTTGATGATTTAATTATAAACAGGTTTAATAATGAAAAATATGATATAACCCTAAAGATTTATCTTCTAAATATATATTTGTCATTAAACATTTGCCTTATAAATAATTTTCCTTATGGATAGTAGTAAAATTTATCCTTACTCTTTCCCACAACTAACAGCATGCTTTCCATCATAATCCACTATTCAATAAGCATCATAAAAATTTATATTCAAAAACTCAAATCTAAATACAATCTTCTATTCTTACACAACAATAAAATACTTAATTCTTCCTATAAAAAAACCCCTTAATCTCTAATAACTACATATTAAGTAAAGTATAGTCATTCGTAGCATAAAATGTTACTTCTTTACTATAAGCCGGGTATGTTTCCCAAGATCTCACATATAAAAACTCTATTTGAATATTATCACCTTCAACACAAGTACTATTTGCATAAACAATAAACACTTGAGTACCCCCAGAACCTGATAATACCCTATCTCCAGTATCATCAGGTATATATCCTCCATCTTCTATTGTAAAGAAATCAGATGTATATGAATTTACAACCCATGAATATCCTGTTGTAGGATTTGATGAAATTTCTAAGTATTCACTTGAACCTGGAGCTAAGTAGACTA
This sequence comes from Stentor coeruleus, assembly GCA_001970955.1. Taxonomy (NCBI): domain Eukaryota; phylum Ciliophora; class Heterotrichea; order Heterotrichida; family Stentoridae; genus Stentor; species Stentor coeruleus. The sequence goes on along the minus strand of MPUH01000759.1, from coordinate 8,362 downwards.
TTGACACTTCGTCTAAATCTGTTGTTCCTGCTAATATTAGTGGGAGGATCAATGAGAGAATAGCTGATTTCATATTTAATTTTAGAATAAAATAATGATATCAGTATTAGGGATTTTATATAAGATTTATAAGATATTTGATATGGTTTTTGGCAATAGGCTTTATAGTATTGGGGAGTTTGTTGTTAACAAAAAATTATAAGATTTTTAAAAGTTGGGGTATGATGAAAGCATTTATTGGGAGTTGAGATAAAATTGGTGATAATAATGTGCGCTTTTAGATTTTTTTTAATAAAATTATGTAGTTGTGGGAGTTTTTTATTGAGTTTTTTGAAGTTTTTATGTGTAAAGATTGAGTAAATATGAATTTTTGAAGAAAGATTTATTATTCATAATATTTTTGTGGTTTTTTATTTTACATAATATATTAAAGGTGAATAAGCATATATTTTTTAGTATCGATATTCAATTGATTATTTGATTGGATAAAATAATGGTTTTTTTATGACAAAAAATTATTTTGGTAGAGCTATAATCTTAATAATCCTAATAATAGGTTTCATAGGTATTGAATTAGGAATCTGAATCATTTTTTTTCTTTTTATCTCTTGTATATATAAACTAATCATGGAGGAACTTGAATCTGCTATGTAGACCAATTTCTAAAATATAATAAGTGATTCAAAATATTATATCAATCGCTTCACGGTTTTTTTAGAAACTCCCCATATCCTCTTAACTTAACTATCTTTAAGATCTTATAACTTTTTTTTTTACTGGCTGATTGATGGTTAAGTTTTGCAAGAAGTTATTAAAGAGTGAGATTGACCTAAACATAATGCTATAGATACCATTAACAAGATAGTTTTCTGAAGTCTTAAATGGTTTAAGTAATAATTTCATGTCTAACTTAGGATTTAGTTTTTCACTACCAGTTTGGAAACGAATAAAATTTTGGTGCGAAACAGATAGCGATAATTAAAACTATTGTGAATTTTGGTTCCTCTATAAGTCTAATGAATGTGACAGTGCAAATATGTGATTATAAATCTAATTTCTTTTATATAAGGAATAGGTTCAGGTTTAATATTTTGAATTATATGCAGACTAAGTTGTCTTATGTTAGAATATTTTATTATAAACCCATCATAATTTTTTCATATCTTTTCCAACCTTTTCTTCCCTAATTCTCAAATCCTTCAAAACTTAAATCCCTTACAAGGCTTATATTTTCCTAATAGATTACCTAAGACACTATAATTTTACTGTAAATTTATGCTGCTGAGTCATCCAAATAAGTATTCCTCACTTCCTGCAAAGCCAAAAAATCCTTTTCTTTTTTACCCAACTGTTGTAAATTCGCATCAAGTCTTTCATGCAACTGTAGCAGCTGATTTTTCGTCACCTCAAACTCATGTTCTTTCCTCAGCCTTTCACTTTCAAACTCAATCCTCTCTTCTTTCAAAAACTGGGCAATACGTGAATTTTCCTCATTCTGCTGATTCAATTTCTCTTTATATTCCTGTAATTGTTCCTCAACTTCCTGCATTTCATGAGCCTTATCTTCAAATTTCCCTAAAAAATCTATAAACAAATGATAAGCTGTACTAGTATAAATATGTGGAAACTGTTCACAAGATGCAAAAAATATATCTTTAAGGTTACTATCAAGGATTTTTTTCTTAGTCGATATTTCTTCTATTAATTCTTGAACAACCATTATAACAGCTTCAAGTTCAATAGAAACCTCATGTTCAACTTCTGAGAATTTACTTTCTAATACTGAAATGACAATTTTGAAATCATCAAGTTTTGAATTGAAAAGTTTTTCACGATCATATAAAATTCTGAACCATTCGTCAATAAACTGCTTTTTCTGTGAGAATTCTGTATTAAGATCAGATATTAATTGTTTTAGCTGTGGGAAGTAGGTTACTGAATTCATGTCGATATTCATATCAAAAGAATGAAGTTCATTTATTTCTTCAGGTTTTGATGTTTGATTATATAGTTTTTGTATGTATTCTTGATCTTTTTCTCTGGTTAGGTTCTCGATTTTATTGTAAAGCTCGGTTTTTTCTTGTTCGAAATCTTGTTGTTCATGGTGGAACTGGGACTTTTGCCGAATGAGAAGTTTTTGCCCGTTAGACAGGACTTCCCTTTCGATCTCCAAGCATTTTCGGAGCTCTTTAAGCTTAGCCTGTTCAATTTCCAAATCGATTTTCATTGATGATAACTCTTTTTGTTTTATATCAAATGCTTTGTATTCTTTTTCAAGCTGGCTTTTTATTTCGAATGTTAAATCGATTTGATCTTTTAGACTAGATTTTTGGTTTTCGAATTCTATTAAGTCCTCTTTTAGCTTTTGCTCTCTTAAGTCTAAATCATCACTTTTTCTAGACCCTTTTGAACTATTATAACTATTTTGTTTCCTTAAAACATCACATAAAGGCATAATATCAGATATATATGAACTTTTATTTTTAAGTTCCTGCAACTCAGTTTCTTTTTCTATATTCTGAGTAAAAAGCTCTTGAATCCTTTCTTCTTGATACTTGCTCTGTTCAGAAAATTTTTTATTTTCTTCTCTCAATTGCTGAAGCTCCGCTTCAGCCTGCATATAAACTCTTTTCATTGTCATCAGCTGTTTCTTCTCATTTTCCAAATTTTTTTTCTCAGAGTTAAGTTTTATCTCATCAATAGCAAATCTTTCTTCTTTAGCTGCAAGTTTTTTTCTATAATCAGTAAATGCTAACAACTTCTGATTTGAGTCATCTAATTGCTGTGTAAGGTCAACAATTTTTTTATTATTCTTCTCAATTTCTAAACCCCAGTTTTTTTTTTGACTGTCGATTATTAGGTCTACTGCTTTTCTGATTGTGTGACTAGCAGTTGAAAGGATATTTTTAGGGTCAATAAATTGGTTGAACTCAGAATTAATCCTACGACATTGGGTTATTATATCATCAATTAGTGTTTGCTCTGGAGGAGGTGAGCTTAACCTAACAGTTGGTGATGCAACATTTCTATGAACAGGACTGTTTATACTACTAAACATTTGACTGTTAAATCTATCGATAACTGGACTACTGATTCTTCTTATATCATAGTTTCCGCTATACGTTTTTGACAGGTCGCCAGACCCTTTCTTACCCTTAAAATCGAAATTAAGCCTTAAAGGTCGACTTTTCGGTGAATTTACGTCCATTATTATTTATGATGCCTATACTTATCCGCAGTGACAATGGACGAAATACAGGGATTTTTGAATCAATAGATTTGTGGAAAGTTTTGAGACAAGAACTAAGAATCTACGCTAAACCAATAGGTTCCTTACCTCATTCATTACAAAATAAACTTTTAGGACCACCTTTTCTAATAAATGATATTCAATTACAATATTTAAAAGAACTTAACAAAATAGATTTTGACCCTGGAATTACAGGTGAAATATATGAGGTTTTTAAAGAGTTTACAAGAAAAGGGTATATGTTAAAAGATGGGATGAAATTCGGCTGTGATTTTGTTGGGTACCCTGGGGATCCACTTTACTGTCATGCGACACTTATGATTGTTGTTACAAATTTTATAGAGAAATTTAGATTGGTGGAACTTGGGAGGATTGCTCATGATACACAAAAAGAACTTGTTATGGCTTGGAAAGATGAGGAAGGAGTGAAGATTATGAAATTAGCTTGGGTTAGTACTGGAGCTAGGTAAGATTTATGTAGAGAAAGGCCTGTTATGAGAGATATTGAGAGAAAATAAGAATAGTTTCGGGTTGATTTGAGTTTAAAGGTAATAAAAATTATGGAGTTGGTTTTATTATTTGATTTTTTTATATTTTTGATATGTGTCGATATATATGGTTAGTAAGATTATTAATACTTTTAGATTAAAAAATTAAGGTAAATTGTTGGGTTATGGATGATGTAAAAAAGTTTTTTGGTTATTTTCTATGATTTTTTTCACAAAGCTTTAATTATTTGTCAAATCAACAGAAATACTTCTCAGCTATAAACAAGTTTATTTCTTATCATTAATCATTAATAATCAAGTAATCCAAACTTCAAACAACTGATTTTTATAATATAGTAAATACAATTTTAATTTTAAGTTGTTTAATGCATTTAATCCCTTTAACTCATAATACACTATATTTTATCAAAAAAACTCAATCTTAAAATAAACACAAGCCTACTTTATAAAGCATCTAACAATATCTTAACTATAAAAAATCAAAAACAAAAAAATACTCTAAATATTCAACTCTTATCAAAAACTATCTATTAGTTTACATTATTTTAAGCATTTCAATTAGGAGAAGAAAATGAAATTATATCATTAATAATCATTACTTTAAAAGTAAAAGAAAATAATAAAAGCCAAAAATCAAATCAAATTACAAATAAAACATTTTTTCTTTATTGTTTCTGTACTCACAATAACTAAAGTTTTATAAAATGAAAAAGAATATGGAAGAAGAGCAGCCACTGCTCAAATTTTCAACACCCGTAAAAAAGATTTATCTTGCTGGATATATAGTAGCTAGCTTTTCTTTAATATCTTTTACAATAGCCTCTGTGTCATTAAGCGAGTGGTACACTTATTGCTATTGTAATTTTGGCCTTGTTAAGGCAGATACATTCTTGAAAAACTCAGCATTTAGAAGAGAAGATACTATTAGTGATGTTAGAGCAGACTCGTGGTATGGGTTAAAAGATACAATTGAAGATGCTTGTCCTGATTTTTGCAAATTCCCTTTACGTTTTGAGCTTGCTGGTGCATTACTGATATTACTAACAATAGTTTCGATTCTCTCACAAATATTTTCTATGTTTTATCATTTCGTTCGCTACCGAAGACTAGATTTCAAGTTAAAATCAGCCCGTTTTTTAATAATTTTTACTTTTACTTTGCAATTCGCCGCATTCATGGGGTATTATTTTATAGCATGTTTTTATTCAATAAAAGACATGAAAAATACTAAATCAGCTGATTTACAAGGAGATGAGACCAAGTATTTTGAATGGAAAGCTGGAATGGGCATGTATTTAGCTTTAGTTGTATTACAATTTCTGCTTATGATATTTGGACTTATTTTTACTGCAAAAGGATTTAAGTAATTAGCTAAGTTTAGAAGTTTATATAATAGTTAATGATCTTTAAAAATTATTAAGCATTTTATGTTGTTTTGTAAATCTAATAGAAATTAAATTATACTAGTTTTAAACTATACTAATTGTTCTCATACTTCTTGATAATTTTCTTAAAATTTTCAGAGTTTTGTCTAACTATTTCCTAATAACTTCTTCAGTTGGCCTAGTAAGTTCATATTTTAATCTAGGAATCTTCTGTGTACTCATTATCAATTTATGTTTTCAGCTTGGAATATAATATTTTATAAGCTCATAGTTTTCATATCATTAAAAAACAAAAATCGATTTTCATTAAACCTTTCTAAATACTTTATCATCAAATTTATAATCCTATCAATTCACACTATATAAAACCTTATGTTTTATGCAGTATGTAATAGTTTATGATTACTTTATTAACTCTGAAATCAGGATTACATGTATGATTTTGTGATGTTGGTTGATAAAAAACATAAAAAATATATTTTTGGTTTTTTGGGAAAATTTTAGATTTAAGGGATGGTGCGAATCTACTTTAGAGAATTAAAGAGAAAAAACTTTAGCATATGAGATATTAGCCAGAAGAAAAAAACTGATGATGTACAAGCTGAATATTTAATAAGTGTACAGGAAAAGCAGAAATTTTTAACAGCAACTTTTATAAAGTTAGATAATTATTTATGCAAAACCTATATTTCATCTTTAAATCAGTTAACTTATTTTCTTTTTATCCTTCGTTCGCATATCAAATATTTCATCTGCATTCCCACAGTTTACTATATAATAAATCAAAGTTAATAACAGCGACAATGCAAATAAAATCATAAATCTAGTTTTTTCTAAATCCAAATTCCTAATACTTAATTCAGTATAATCACAGTATTTGATTGCTTGACTTAAAAGAATATTATCAAAACATAAGCTCATAATTGATTTACACCTATTAGCCACAACTTCATCTCCTTTTCTACATGGAAAAAACTCACAAAAATCAGCAAGGCAAATCCCATCTACTAATAAATGATTATTAGATAAATGTTCATGAAGAGCTGCTTGACTTCGAAATTGTTTTCCGCATTGAAGACAAGTGAATGTTGATGGTGGCTCTTTTTTTATTAGATTATAAGATTCTAATAGAAGATCTTGACTTAGGGATATTGTAAATGGACATTTTGGAGGAAGTGATGATGTGTTAAGATTTTCGGATTTTAGTAAAGTGGGTAAGGTTGAAGTTAGAAATGCTCGGATTTCGATTGATGAATCATAGCTGCATATTGAGGCTAAGACAAAAATTATCATTTTTATGATATAGAGATAATATGGGTGCTGAGTTTCAAGAATTTTTTATCTTAATATATTGGTGATTTATTAGTTCTTGCCAACAAATAGCATAGTTAATAACTTTTTTTTTCTTATTTTTCTTCGATTCACACCTAATTCCCTTAACTCTTAGAAAGGAATCTTACTCAAGTTCTCCTTGTTTCAGTTTTTAGTATTTCAGGTGTTTCATTGGCTTTGACAACTTTTTAGTATAGAGATTTTTGGATGACTGATAATTTTGCAAAGAAACAGCAATTTATTTAAATGCTTCTTTAGCATTGTGCTTAAAAACAAAAATAAGTTGATTATTTGTTTTATTGCTAAATTACATAAAATACTTTGAATTTTTTTTAGGAATAGTTAATTAGGATAGAAATTAAAATAATTAGGATTAATGCATCAAAAAAGTAATCTTATTCATTCAGTACAACTCATTTTTTTAATTTTATGGTATCTTTTTTGAGAAAATCCAAAATTATATGAAAACTAATGTATTCCCTGATATCACAATTCGATTGTAACTTGCTATTTTAGCACTATTTGTAGGGAAAATATAGATTAGAAGTAATCTTTTTATTATTTTTGAGCAGATTTTCTATTCTTGCCTTATTATAATTGGATCTTGTCACCAAAAGTTGATTTCAGCTTATTATCATAATACTACTTACTTTTTTATGGGGTTTTCAAGGAGTAAATCATACTCATTTTTATAATTTGCTAGTATTCATAACTAATAGTTATAATTCATCATGGTTTGATCAAAATAATTATATATTGGATATCTATTCCACAAATAGAACGGAAGAAATTATAAAGTATCTGTGTGAATATTTGTAAAGAAAAAAACTATGGGATTATATATTTTTACTCTTAGTGTCTTAGTTTAAATAAATTTAATTCATTCACTGAAAAAAGTTCCATATGCTTTACTAAAATTCATTAGTTTAATCTAAGATTGTTGTATGTTGCATGCTATTAAATAAAATATCCAAATTTTATGTGTTTTCTTACCATGATTTTCCTATTATTTGTCATTGAATATCTTACTTATGTATTTCTCAAATTTGTATTTTATATTACTATAATTTAAAAATATGATATTTAAAATTTTTCTGTCTAACGAATGATGTGAAAATAATATTTTTTGATAAATATGCTTTATCTATTTCTTGCATTGAAAATAAATTAGAATAATAAGACTTTAAATGCGAAATCGTAATTTAGACTTTGTGGAGTAAAAATAGGTATTGATAGAAAGGGCGATTGCTTATTTAGATCTCAAAATTCTGTATCTTAAAGAGTTATTAAGAAATAAAAAATATTGTAAATAATTTAATGATAGGTTTATTATATTTTTTTTTGAGAGAGCTCTCTGATGCACCTCTTCCCTAGATTTTTCATAATTAAAAATGGTAAAGCGCATGAAGAATTCAAAAAGAATCGTGTCTAACAAATAAATTTGGAATAATGAAGCGGTAATGCAAGAGAGTTTTTTTTCTATATGATGAACTAAAAATACCAAATTAGTTGTAAAATTGTGTACACGGCGTCTGAAAATAAACATAGATTTGCTAAATAATTGTATTTCTTCTTATAATAAGATCTATTCATTGCAGTAAAAAGTTATAGAATATTAAAGAAAGCTTCACACGGATTTTATCTTAATTCATAAATAAACCTTCAAAATTAAAATTCATTGAACTATTAATCTATTATCTAACTAATTATCTCTAAGTCTTCACCGATGCTTACACTCTGGATATCGAGAAATCCAATTTTCAGATTTTTCTCCATAGCGAACCCCACTAAATTCGATAATTTTCGAACTGTAATTATAAATTGTTACTACATTATTTATACCTGCTTAGAGGATACCTGAATATAGCATACCTGTGTAGAGGATA